>NW_020872098.1:334158-341658 GCF_003789085.1 Penaeus vannamei | reverse complement strand
AATTCAACTTTGTTTCTCAAATTCATTTATTCTCACTTACTTTAATCACTTTATCTTTATCTACTTATCTATTATTCTTAATTTATCCCCCCCTCACTCAACTTAGTTACACATTCCACACCTCATTATTCTACAATTTTGTATTATCTTCTCACTTTACCCTTTAAACTCTCTTCCAAAAGCTCATTATATTATAGCGAATTGAGAACCATTATCAATTTACCAAAATACTCCTTTATTTCTACTCATTATTTATCAACACATTACTATGTTAGTTTATCTATAATTATATTATTGATTGATTTCGTCTATCATCACGTTGCTATTATTTACAAATCCCAATCAAGGACCCGTAAAAGGGCCGATCACAAATTTATGAAATTATCACAACTTAATTTACTTATTATTCATACCCCATATTATCCTCGTTAGTCCGTTCTATTCATTCTTCATTATCATTATGCTATCATTAATTAATTTAACATCATGTTATTAGCGATTATAGATTGATCAATTTATCACCTTTTATGTAAGCTTCAATGAAGAATTATTTATTATTATTATTAATTATTATTGAGATATTATTTGGAATAATATTATAATCTATTAATTTAGTTATTGATGTATATTAAAGTATAAAGTTACTAATTAATTATTGATACAGTGCGATCAATGAGTATGAGTGAGATGCTGCTCGCCATTGTCAAAGAATTGGGATTATTATCATTACACTTTCATTATCATTCGACATTATTATTTACTACTTTCATCATATTACTATCAGCATTATTATTATCTTACCTATTCTATTATTATCGTTGTTGTGGATAGTAATCGATAATTAATATAAAAATCATAATAAGGTGATGTAGATTGAATGATGATATTGATAATAATGATAAAGAAATTGATAAAGATCCAGCGAAAAAGAATAATTATTGATAATAATAGTATAATAATTAACATGATAGTAATGATGATAATGATCAATAATTAAAATTCGTAATAATCATAACAGAATTAACAATAGGTAGGACAGTTTAAAACAATATAAATGCAATTTAGGGATGAAGAAATAAGGGGAAAGTAGTCTGGAGTAGCACATGATGAGAATACGCGTAAATCATAATATTTGATAAGCGATAAAATAACAGAAATATGATAATTATAATTGATATAATATATATAGGTCCATAAAAAGACGATAAGGCCTGAAATATTGAATAAATGTAATAGCTAACATCAGAACAGAATGATAGATGATGAAATAAATGACATATAAATAAATGATAAAGATTAGAAATGACAATTAGAAATAGTGGAGTAGGGATAATGAATAATAAATATAAATAATAATAGATAATAGGCAATATATGGATATAATAATAATATAATAATTAATAATAATAGATAATAATAATAATGATGATAAGTTGATTAATGATAATAATGAGATGCAAAAACATAAGGATGATAATGAAATACTGTAAAAAATGATGATGATGATACCTTAACACAACCAAGAAATGGATAATAATTATTAATCGTGATAATATTGATATTATGAGAATGATGATGAGAAATGTATAATAATTGATAATTAGATGATGATAATGAATAATGTATAATAATAATTAATATAATGTAATGAGTAATACAATGAATAATAATAATAATAATAATAATAATAATAATAATAATAATAATAATAATAATAATAATAATGATAATAATAATAATAATAATAATAATAATAATATATATAGATAATAATATAATAGCAATAATACAATTTGATGATGATGATATTGATGATAAAGAAGATTATCACTACATGCATTATCATAATCACAATATCATCATTATCATTAGTAGCAGCAGTAGTATAAATATTCGTTAAAGTATTAGTGTTGCTATTATCATCATTCTTTTCTATTACTTTGGTCATTGTCGTTATCACTTTTATTACTATTACTATCATCATTTAGAAGCAGTAAGACCAGCATAATCATTATCATCATCATCATCATATTTTTTTTTTTTCTTTTTTTTTTTTTTTTACTGCAACGTTCTCCCTCGTCCGAACGCCTCGCAAAATGACTTCCACCGCCATCATCATCGAAAATTTCGGAACCAATAAAGTATGAATATTTTATGGTTAATTAACAAAAATTGGATTTCCAATCAGCCAAAGTTATACGTACATTTATTAGATATTTCATAGGGAATGCCATGTAACAAACAGGCTACATTAGTTTATGTACAATATGTACAAATATTAGCATAAACATAATATTAGATGTTATGTATGCTGCTGCTTATTTATTTATGTATTTACCCATTTCTCGTTTTGTTCCTCCCTTCCTACCTTCATACATTTTACCAATCAATCGATCAATCTATCTATTTGTCTATCTGTATTATGTATCTATGTCTATATCCTTGTCTTATGTAATGTATGTCTCTCTCTCCTTCTCTCTCTCTCTCTCTCTCTCTCTCTCATCTCTCTCTCTCTCTCTCATCTCTCTCTCTCTCTCTTCTCTCTCTCTCTCTCTCTCTCTCTCTCTCTCTCTCTTTGTAAATCTTTGGGCACTTATTATCTGTCACTTTGTTTATTTCATGTCTGCACATATATTTTTCATTTCTTTTATCTCCCGTCTTTCTAAAACTCCCTTGAGCGCTTTTCCTTATCTTTTCTTATATACCCTCCTCTCGTCTATGCCATTATTCTTTCTCCTTTCCGTGTCTCTTACGTTCTTTCCTGATTTACATAGATATTCACCTGGTCGAGTTTCTCTGCCTCGTATTTTTCGCTTCTTTTTCAATTCTCGTTTTTTGCAAATAGATATTAAACATATATGGGATACACATAAAATGCAGAGACACGTGCACATACAGACACATTATCAGGTTTATTTTTCCATCTTCTTTTCACATCACAAATCTCTATCCCCAAAAATGAAAAAGATAACAGAGAAAGAGAGAAATACCAAAGAAAGGAAGAGAAGAAAGAAAAGAAAAAAAGAAGAGGCCAATTCCTTTCCAGTGTCGCACGCCTTCTTCCACGGAGACGTCGGGTTTAAAGGAAGGTTTTGTCTCGGGAGGGAATCGAAGTAGGGAGTGGGGGGGGGGAGGGGCTGGGGATAGAGGGGACGGCTGAAGGGAGGTGGGGTGTCAAAGAGTGTGTGAGGTGGGGGGAGGGTGGAGGGAGAGGGAGGTTGAATGAGCAAAACAGCTGTGATTGGGGGGAAGGGGAGAGGTATATATATAAAAAGAATTTGGGGGAGGGGAGGGAGGAGGGAGGAGAGGGAAGGGAGGGTGAAGAGGTAACTCGAGGGAACGGGGGAGGGGGTGGGGGGGAAGGGGGAGTATATGAGGACATTTAGATGCTGTGAGAACTTGATTGCTATAATGCTTAAAAAGTAAATCCCATACATACTCATAATCTATTAGTTTGCGTTTATCTTAATTGGCTATATCTCCAGGTATTAATTTTGCAGTTGTTGTTGTTATTATTGTTCATCATTTTCTTCTTTACCTAACATCAGTTACCAGAAATAGGGATTGTGCAATAGTATACTAATATTCATTATACCTAAAAACCCATTAATTATCATACACTATCATTAACACAATCATCGCAATTCATTTCCACTCCTTTCATCTGTATTTTATTTTGTTATCATTAACATCGATTATTATTATCAGTACAATTACTGTTATCATTGATATTATTATTGTCATTATTATCATTGTTAGGGCGTTTGTTATTGTTTAATGTCATTATTATAATTTTGAATTATTGATTGATTATTGTTACTATTGTTATCAATTGTCATTATCATTATCATTATTATAAATTATCATTGTCATTATCATTATTATTATCTTTTATCATTATTATTATCATTGTATCATTATTATATCATTTTATCATTATTATTATCATTATCATTATTATTATTTATTATTATTATTATCATATTATTATTGCTATTTTATCATATCATGTTATTACTATTATATTTTTTGTTTTATCTGATCATTGTTGTTATTACTATATAATCTTCATATTGTCATCATACTATACATATCTATTATCGGTATTCAATCATCATCCAATCATATTCATTATTTCATTATCATAGCTGGTTTCATATCTTTATTATCATCACCACATGTCCATCATGATTGATCTCATTATCATTATTACATAAATCATTACTGTATTACCATAATTGACGTGATTATACTGACAATCACTTCAGCAAACGTAATCAAATAAATGAATAATTAATGTATATAAACAAAACACAATTTCAGTAAACTATAAACAATTCGATACAAAGATAGGTTTCAAACAATAAACTACAAGGAAGTCTTTTAAATAAACTCTTGCTAGTGGGTCCTGGGTAAGAGATGGAGAATCGAAGTTCACTTGGCGTATGTTGATTCTGTTTCATTTTGTTTGTTTGTTTGTTTGTTTTATGTATGGCCTCTTTGTATCGTCATGAATAAATCAGTGATAAAGATGTTAATTTTGGCTTCAGTATTCATAGAAAAAATGATGACAATAATAGTTATCATCATGATTTTTGTGCTTGACATCATCACTATTATCCTCGTCATCATAATCATTATCTTAACATTAATAACAACATATATAAAGCAACGATAGAAGACAATACATTCTCCACCTCCAAAATAAGAGCAAAACCTAACCCAGTGCCACTCGACGACTGAGAACGGCCCAACTTTGGCACTCAGGAGCAGAGTACAGCATTTAGTGAAGCCAGGTTGACGCGGCGCATAAAACACTCGTGCCAACCAATGAACCCGCGCAGACTTTCCAATATATAGGTTGGGGAATGAGGGGTTATGATTTAAGGTAGGAGTGTATGTTAGTGACAGCTGACAGGTACTATCGCCTCGAGCTCCCTCCTGCTCGGGCTCGATCTTAGATGGCTGCTGTTGGCTGCCTAGGGGGAGCTTCTCTCTCTAGCTCCGGACTCCTCTCTCTCCTCTATCTCTCTACTCTCTCTCTCTCTTCTCTCTGCCTCTCCTCTCTCTCTCTCTCTTCTCTCTCTTCTCTCTCTATCGTGCTCTCAATTGCGTGACTGCTAGGCTTCTCTATCTACATCGTGCTCGGCTACCCTGGCGAGCATTTACGATCACACATACACACACAGCTCATAATATATATATNTCAATATATACTAAGTAAAATATAATATTCAGAATTCAAACAGTGTATATCGTTATGATTGTGGGTATTAGAGATATAATAGAAACTAAATAACAGTGCCATGTACGGTAACATGGCTAGAACCTCTTCTAGGCTTCAATACGGAATGCGGATTGAAGATTAGGTCGGAGTTGGGGGGGGGGGGGATAAAGGATTGATTGGCGACATCTAAGTGTATTAATTTCGCTTGGCCGCTTCTACCGGTGGATATCCCCCCGATCGTAGATATTCAAAAATTATGATATGATCTGGGAATTCTTAGATTTATGTCTTATATTTGAATTGTGAATATTCATGATATTCGGACATGATTATACATAGAAGTACAATCAGTATATATAGTCAGTACGGAATAATGATAGATTATGATGTACGTAGTCATGAGACGTGGCGTAAGATGGTTAGTATGACTAGAGAGTAGGAAGAGGAGATCGAGGGTATATGTAATGTAAATGTATATTATCAGTCTAGAACATGGCCAATTACCAGATAGAGTAGCGATAGTATAAATGTATTTTATTAGATGAGATAGTAGATTAATGTGTTATTCTGTACAAATGTGCATGGTTGAATATATGTAATGATTCATTGGGGTAGGGCTCACCACAGATAACTTAAAGAAACACGGCCGCTTAGACTGTAACGCTAGGGCCGGTGACTTTGATCGTGGGGCCGTGTTTCTGGGCAAGTATGCAGGTATTGCTAAGAGTAAAGTACGTCTTAATTGGTTTGTGCAACTTACCTCGCCCCCACCGTCCCTCAAAAAAAAATTGGTTCTCAGGTATCCGACCACCTGTATGTGGTTGCCGAAAAAATGCCGACACAAGAAATCTTTAATCGCTAAATTCCCGTCCACGAAATCTAAAGCCTGGTTTTCGAAAAATACGCCGCCAAAAACACACCCCAAGCGCAAACGGCTAGATTTGTGACTACCAAAGCACACTGAGCAAACCTCGGGACTGCATCAGGTCTATTGCCACTAGTCCATGACCAGCGATACTGCATAAGGCGAGTGTGTATCATTTCGATATCAAGATGGCAGCCCCAGATTGAGGCTATAAAAATCAATAAGATTGCATTTTTATTCAAACCTCAGTTTTTATTTTTTCCAGTGTGATATCTAGGTCTGGAATGTGGGGTTTAGAACGAGGTGGTGCCACACGAAAAGGTTCATTACATTCAAAAAAAAAAAAACAATTTTAAAAAAAAAAAAAAAAAAAGAAAAACTTTTACCTACTTACACACCTCGAGAGGGAGTCTGTTACCTGTTTTTTCCATAGTTTTTTTCCCTCTATTTTTTCCTTATGTGGTCTAGGGCGCGTTATCTTTGAATCGTCATACAATCTTGATGCCGTGGTACTCGGTACTCAGTTCTCGTCTCATTCTCTCTCATTCGGCGCTCGTCTCTCTCTCTCATCTCTTCTCTCTCTCTCTCTCTCTCTCTCTCTCTCTCATCCCTCTCTCCTCTCTCTTCTTCCCCCTCCCTCTCTCTTCCCCCCTCCCTCCCGCTCCCCTCCCCTCTCCCTCCCCCTCCTCCTCTCCCTCTCCTCTCCCTCTCCTCTTCCTCTCCCTTCTCTCCCTCCCTCTTCTCCCCTCTCCTCTCCTCTCCTTCTCTCCCTTTCTCCCTCTCCTCTCTCCCTCTCCTCTCTCTCTCTCTCACCCCACCCCCCAAAAAAAATCCATCAATCTGCTGACCTCTGACCTTCTCATCACATCTCTTCTGTAACTCACTTCACCGGACTTGCAAGTGTGTTTATTGACTAATCGAATAAAACGGATTAGAACATCGTGTTAATGTTCTTTGTTATTGAAGCTAATGCACTGGGAGATTAGGGAGTATGGTGATTTATGCTTATTTATTCTGATTCTGGAGTTGGATTTGCATGGTTTGATTGTAGTAGTGATAGTGATGATGATAGGTAATGTATAGGATAACGATGGCGAGAACAATGATGATGATGATAATGATAATGATAATGATTGATAATAACAATATCAATAATGATAGTGATGATGATAATAATATAGTGAATGAATGATAATATGATGATAATAATATAATAATGATATTGATGATGATGATAATGATAACAATAATAAATCAATGAAATAATGATGAATAACATCAATGAAAATAATGATAAAGTAATAAATCATGATAATGTTAACAAAATCACAATGATGATGATGATATGAAGTAATATCAATAATGATAATGATGATAATAGTGACAAAGTATTATGATAAAAGTATGG
>NW_020872098.1:316658-324158 GCF_003789085.1 Penaeus vannamei | reverse complement strand
AAATACATAAACGTGTCAGTACACACTCTCAATGATACACACACTCAGACTTCATAAACACAGACGCACAACATACACACAAACATACACACATTCAGACTTCATAAAGACACAAAAACATACACACATAAAGACACAGACACAAAACATACACACATTCAAACTTCATAAACACAGACACAAAATATACACACAAACACGCTTACACTCAAACTTCATAAACACAGACATTAAACACACACACACTCAAAGTTTATAAACACAGACCACAAAAAAACATACACACAAACATACATACACACAGACTTCATAAACACAAAACATACACATACTCAAACTTTTAACTTCATAAACACAGACATTAAACACACACACTCAAAGTTTATAAACACAGACATTAAACACACACACACTCAACAGTTTTATAAACACAGCATTAAACACACACACACTCAAAGTTTATAAACACAGACATTAAACACACACACACACACTCAAAGTTTATAAACACAGACATTAAACACACAAACACACACTCAAAGTTTATAAATACAGACATTAAACACTCACATACACTCAAAGTTTATAAACACAGACATTAAACACACACACACACACTCAAAGTTTATAAACACAGACATTAAACACACACACACACACACAAAGTTTATAAACACAGACATTAAACACACACACACACTCAAAGTCTATAAACACAGACATTAAACACTCACACACAATCAAAGTTTGTAAACAGACATTAAACACACACACACACTCAAAGTTTATAAACACAGGCATTAAACACACACATACGCTCAAAGTTTATAAACACAGACATTACACACACACACACTCAAAGACAGACAACATACACATACTCAAACTCCAAACTTCATAAACATAGACATTAAACACACACACTCAAGTTTATAAACACAGACCACAAAAAACACACCACACAAAGTTTATAAACACAGACATTAACACACACACACACTCAAAGTTTATAAACAGAGACCATAAAAAAACATACACACACACACATGCACACACTCGCCCACCCAATACTCACCCCGATGCCTATGCCCTCGAAGGAACACGACCTATATTTTTCTCATTTGCTGCACTTGACGAAAGAACATTGATTTTCGGTGGACCACGATTGCCTCCCTTCTCCCCCCTCCTCCTCCTCTTCCTTCTTCCACTTTCTCTTCTTGCTCTACTTCCTTCTTCCACTTTTCACTTCCACTTTCCACTGTCCTTCCACATTCTTTCAGCTTCTCCCACCTACCACGATCCTCACCTTTTCTCCTCCTCCTCCTTCTTCTTCCACTTTTCTTCTTGCTCTACTTCCTTCTTCCACTTTCTCACTTTTCACTTCTTCTTTCCTCTTTCCACCTTCTTTCCACGTTCTTTCAGCTTCCACCTACCACGATTGCCTTCCTCCTCCTCCTTCTTCCACTTTCTCTTCTTGCTCTACTTCCTTCTTCCACTTTCTCTTCCACTTTTCACTTCTTCTTTCCTCTTTCCACCTTCTTTCCACGTTCTTTCAGCTTCTTCCACCTACCACGACTGCCTCACCTCTTCACCTTCTCCTCCTCCTCCTTCTTCCAGTTTTTCTTGCTCTACTTCCTTCTTCCACTTTCTCTTCCACTTTTCACTTCCTCTTTCCTCTTTCCACCTTCCTTCCACATTCTTTTAGCTCTCCCCCCCTCCTCCTCCTCCTTCTTCCACTTTCTCTTCTTGCTTCACTTCCTCTTTCCTCTTTCCACCTTCCTTCCACATTCTTTCAGCTTCTTCCATCTTCACCCTCCATTTCATTTTGTTTCCTTGTCTTCCTCGCTCTCCTCCTCTTTCTCCTTTTCATCTCCCCTTTCTCTCTTCTCCCTCCGCCTTACCCTCCCTTTCCTCCTCCTCACTCCCTTCTCTATCTACCTCCTCTCTTTCCCTTCCGCTTCTTATCCTCCATCCTCCTCCCTTTACCCTCCCTTTCTCCTTCTCTATCTACCTCTTCTTTCCCTCATCCTTCCATATTCCTCTCCCTTTCCTCTCTTTCCCCTCAACTCTATTTCCTCCCTTCAACTCCACCACTCCACCTCCTCCCCTTCTCCCCCAACTTCTACTTCTTATTTTATCTGCTCATATCCCTTTACCTCCTTCTCTTCTCCCTTCAACATTACCCTTTTCCCTTTTCCCTTCTTCCTTCACCTTCCCTCCTCTTCTTCTTTCAACCATACCCTCTACCTCTTCCCTTTTTTTAAAATCCCTTTCCCCTTTTTTCCTCCCTTTCCTCTCTCCATCTCCCTCTATCATATTCCTCCAACCCTCCCCTCCCGTTCCCCTCCATATCCTATACCTTCTCCCTCTCCTCCCCTTCTCCTTCTAACTTTCCCCTCTCCCTTCCCCCTTCTCCCTACATCTTTCCCCTTCCCTTCCCTCCTCTTCTAACTTACCCTCTCCCTTCCACTTTTCCCTCTATCTTTCCCCTCTCCCTTCCCCCTCTACCTCTACCTTGCCCCTCAATCTCCCTCTTTCTTTCCCCTCTCCCCCTTCCCCTTCTCCCTCTACCTCGCCCTTCTACATCCCCCTACCTTTCCCCTCTCCTCCTCCCCTTTTTCTTCCACCTCACCCTCCTACTCCCCTCGTTCTCTTTCCCTTCCCCCTCAATTTTATCCCTCCACCTCATCTCTCTCCCCTCCTCCTTTCGCCTCCTCTCCAACATATCCCTCACAGGTGGTCGGCACAAAGAGGGAAATTGGAAATATCTGGTCTAAAAATATAACTCTTTTAGACCAGGTCAAAACTAGCAGGGGGTAGGTCAACTCAGTGTGTAGTTAGTGATTTTGTTTGTGTGTGTGGGGGGGGGTGAAATTATTGTTTGTTGTTGTGTGTTTTTGTGTGTTTTGTTTTACACACACACATACACACATATATATATATGTGTGTGTGTGTGTGTGTGTGTGTGTGTGTGTGTGTGTGTGTGTGTGTGTGTGTGTGTGTGTGTGTGTGTGTGTGTGTGTGTGTGTGTGTGTGTGTGTGTGTGTGTGTGTGTGTGTGTGTGTGTGTGTGTGTGTGTGTGTGTGTGTGTGTGTGGTGTGTGTGTGTGTGTGTGTGTGTGTGTGTGTGTGTGTGTGTGTGTGTGTGTGTGGTGTGTGTGTGTGTGTGTGTGTGTGTGTGTGTGTGTGTGTGTGTGGTGTGTGTGTGTGTTGTGTGTGTGTGTGTGTGTGTGTGTGTGTGTGTGTGTGTGTGTGTGTGTGTGTGTGTGTGTGTGTGTGTGTGTGTGTGTGTGTGTGTGTGTGTGTGTGTGTGTGTGTGTGTGTGTGTGTGTGTGTGGTGTGGTGGTGGTGTGTGTGAGTGTGTGTGTGTGTGTGTGTGTTGTGTGTGTGTGTGTGTGTGTGTGTGTGTGTGTATGTGTGCGTATGTGTGTGCACGTTTCTCCTTGCATACCAGTGTGCGTTTCAACAACATATAATGAACAATATCGCTCCAAGATCGATACCATTTGAACAGTGGCTATGTTGATTTCATTTATTTATCTATTAATCAATTAATTTATTTGTTTATCTATTTATTGCGATCAGTGTAAACAGACCTTTAAAAAAACGTCTGTTTCGTTCAAGCCTTTGCACTGACCGCATAACATATACATTTTAACTATTTAATTTGAGCATATAAGCCGTTCCATCTCGTTCATTCTCTTTTCAACCGGAAAATAGCATAAGATTTTTTTTACAGGTTCAATTAACTTTTTTTTATGTCAATCTAATTTCTACCCATTTATCATACGCCGGAAAGAAACGTAATTGCTTTGGAGACTATAACGATATTTTTTTTTTCATTCTGTAACGGTGTAAGTTTACTGTGTGCTCTCTCTCCCTATATCTTCTCTGGGCCTCTCTCTCTCTCTCTTCTCTCGTCTCTTCTCTTCTCTCTCTCTCTCTCTCTCTCTCTCTCTCTCTCTCTCTCTCTCTCTCATCTCTCTCTCTCTCTCTCTCTCTCTCTCTCTCGTCTCTCTTCTCCTCTCCTCTCTCTCTCTTCTCTCTCTTGTCATCCTCTCTCTCTCTCTCTCTCTCTCTCTTAGTGTCTTTATCTCTTGGTTTCTCTCTCTCTCTCCTTCACTCTCTTCTCTGCTCTCCTCTCTCCTCTCTTCTCTAATCTATCTATCATTTTTTCTTGTCTCTCTCTCTCTCTATCTATTTATCTATCTATCTATCTTTCTTTCTTTCCACCTCTCTCTCCTCTCTCCCTCTCCCATCTCTCTCCCTCCCTCCTTCCCTCCCTCTCTCTCTCCTTTTCCCTCGAGCAAAAGCTACCAAAATTAAACATTTTCCCTGGTAACTGCAACATGGAGAGAGATACTGATTTATTACGCTCGTTATTGAAGCAAACTTAAGATGACTTACAAGAGGCAATTTAGAGCTTTAATTTTACCTATACGAAGAAATTGTGAGAACGTATTTTAAAATAAATCAGATGAAGAAAAAAATTGAAAACGAAAAAGTTGCAGGTGTATGTAACTCGTGGTGTATGCGACTTGCAACTTGAATGTACCAAAACTACATAAAAAAGGGAGCTGAGTAACGCGTTGGTAATATAAAAACGACCATGCAAGCCGTTGCAAACAGAGGACCTCGGGACAGTCTAAAAAGAAATCGAAAAACCAGGAAGAGACTGAACGCAAACTGACGAAATGCCATAGAGAAGAATACGAGGTCACTTCGAGAAACCACGAGTCTTCCGAGAAATCACGAGACTTTCGAGAAATCACCAGACATCCGAGAAACCACGAGATTTCTGGGAAATTATGAGACTTTTGAGAAATCACGAGACTTCCGAGAAATCATGAGACTTCCGGGAAACCATGAGACTTCCGAGAAATCAACAGACATCCGAGAAACCACGAGAAACCACGAGACTTCCGAAATAAACATAACCCGAGAAACCAGACCAGAAACCACAAGAAACCACGAGACTTCCGAGAAACCGCGAGACTTCCGAGAATCACGAAACTTCCGAGAAACCTTTCCGAGAAATCACGAGAGAATGACGAGACATCTCGCCAAGTTGACGCAGACCGACCCGAGAGACTGAACCGCCCTCACTGACCGAAAGATGCCGAAAAGGAACGATCACAATTTCCCAAGCACCGGACATCCCTTCATAAAACATGACGCAACGAGGGGAAAAACATCAGAAACATTAAAAAATATAGAAAATGACCGCCACCCGCTCCTCACAAACTACAACTTCAAAATAAACCCGAAAACACAGACGCTTCCCATCCCTCCAAAAGTACACCTCTTTGCCCCGCCCACATCGGATCGACACGCCCATATATGAAGAGGATAACGCTGGAAGTACTTACAGGTATCTTAATTAAATCCTAAGAGTAAGAACCTTAATCAAGTGGTCAATTATAGAAGTCCTTGATGATATATCTTCCATTTTCGTCTCTAAATGACTAAGCCGTTACGAAATGTATTAATTAATGTTCGTACATGCCCTGGTGAGTCTTAAAGAGTCACTTTCCCCTTATTATCTAACCCCTTTACTCAGAGATATGGATCTAACGAACCCATGGGATAGAGATCCTTTTATTCAATCTCTCTTCTCTCGTCTGGTCTCTGTTTTTCAATGCTCTCTATCTCTCTCTCTCTCTGTCTCTTCTTCTCTCTCTCTCTCTCTCTCTCTCTCTCTCTCTCTCTCTCTCTTCTACTCTCTCTCTCTCTCTTCTCTCTCTCTCTTTATTATCTAATCTGTCTATCTAGCTGTCAATCTATCTCTGTCTGTCTCTGTCTCTCGTCTCTCTGTTTTCTTCTCCTCTCCTTCTCTCTCTCTTTTCTCTCTTCTCTTCTCTCTCTGTCATCTCTCCCGTTCTTTGCCTCTCTCCTCGTCGTCTCTTCTTCCTCTATCTCTTCTCTCTCTCTCTTCCATTCTCGGTCTTCTCATCTCATCCCCTGCTCTCATCCTTCTCTCCTCTCTCTCTCGGGCTCTCTCTCTGTGAGCAGGATACTTTTACGCAGACTAGGGCGGGATTTCAAACTCAAAATGTAGCGTATCAGTGCGTAGGTTGAATTTTTCAGAGTAACATTAAATTCACTGCAACGGATAGGATGAGTTGATCAGTGGTGGATATATAAGGTCGACGTGTAAGGGAAAGAGGAAGATTAAGGAATAACATCAATGCAGATAGCGTATTGGCAGAAGGAGTAGAGATAGGATCATAAAGAAGAACCGTCCCTGAGAAGCATTAAGGGTAAATGGTCAAAAACAAAAGAAAAACACCTAAAGGTTCTGAATGTAGAAGCTAGATCTAACTACGTAACGATTCGAGTCTTAGCTAAGATCGGTCATCTTTTATTCATTTGTTTTTCATGTTATCTAGCTCTATCTATTCTATTTGTTTTGAATGTTGGCCCAATTTGCAGTCAGTTTTCTATTGCAACATTGAACTACACTACACTCTGGCGCAATTCCGACCATCTTTAATTTTCATTCGTTTTAATTCCTTATCTATATTATACGTTTTTTTTGGTGAATGGTTAGGTCCAGATATTCTTACATGTCAAGTTTCTATTGCAACAACGATACAACGCTAAGCAAGCTGACTCAATTAACAAGTCAGTTTTCTATTGCAACAACGAACAACGCTACACTGATTCACACTTAACTGAAATTACGGCAGTATTTAATGTTGCCACAGAGAAAGGAGTACAAAAATCTCAGGCATTTTGTTCTACAAGAGGCGATGGTATACTTAACGTGGTTTTAAGTTCTATAAGGAAGGCTTAGTACAATAATAAGAATTTTTGTGATGATTCTGACATCAAGAGGCTTTTTCATTGCTGTAAATGTTTGCGATGAGTTGTTATCCTTAACTAGTTTAGCCAATGATAAAATTGACCTTTTGAATACTTCTATCTACTATCTATCTGTCCTTTATTGTTTCTCTCTCTCCTTTCTCATCTCTCATTCTCTCTCTCGTCTCTTCGTCTCAGTATTCTCTCTGTCGTACTTTCTCTCCTCTCTCTCTCTCTCTCGTACTCTCTCTCTCTCTCCTCTCTTCTTTATCTCACCTCATCGTCTACTCTCACTCTCTCTCCTTTCGCTCTCCCTCTCCCTCTCTCCTCTCCTCTCCTCTCCTCCCTCTCTCTCCCCTCCCTCTCCCCTCCCTCTCCTCTCCCTCCGTACTCTCTCTCGCTTCCGCTTCCTCTCTCTCCCTCTCCCTCTCTCTCCCTCTTGTCCACTCTCCATCTCCGATTACGCCTCTCTATCCATTCTCCTCTCTCTCACCTCCTCATCTCTCCCCTCTCTCTCTCTCTCTCCTCCCCTCTCTCTCCTCTCTCTCCCTCTCGTCCCTCCTCCTTTTCCTCTGTCTCTCCTCCCTCCTCTCTCCTCTCTCTCCTCCTCCCTCTTCCCTCTCTCTCCGCTCCCTCTCTCGTTCACTCTCGACCTTCGCCTTCTCTCATCTCCCTCTTCCTCTCCCTCGCCCTCTCT
>NW_020872098.1:312102-315254 GCF_003789085.1 Penaeus vannamei | reverse complement strand
TGTGTGGTGTGTGGTGTGTGTGTGTGTGTGTGTTGTGTGTGTGTGTGTGTGTGTGTGGTGTGGGGTGTGTGTGTGTGTGGTGTGTGTGCGTGTGTGTGTGGTGTGTGTGCGTGTGGTGTGTGTGTTGTGCGTGTGTGCGTGTGTGTGCGTGTGTGGTGCGTGTGCGTGTGTGTGCGTGTGCGTGTGTGTGCGTGTGCGTGTGTCTGCGTGCGTGTGCGTGTGTCTGCGTGTGCGTGTGTATGCGTGTCTACGTGTGTATGCGTGTTTGCGTGTGTATGCGTGTTTGCGTGTGTATGCGTGTTTGCGTGTGTATGCGTGTTTGCGTGTGTATGCGTGTGTATGCGTGTTTGCGTGTGTGATGCGTGTGTGTGTGTGTGTGCGTGTGTGTGTGTGTGCGTGTGTGTGCGTGTCTGCGGTGTGTGTGGCGTGTGTGCGTGTGTGTGCGTGTGTGCGTGTGTGTGCGTGTGTGCGTGTGTGCGCGTGTGCGCGTGTGTGCGTGTGTGTGTGTGTGTGTGTGTGGTGTGTGTGTGTGTGCGTGTGTGTGCGTGTGTGTGCGTGTGTCTGCGTGTTGCGTGTGTCTGCGTGTGCGTGTGTCTGCTGTGCGTGTGTCTGCCGTGTGCGTGTGTCTGCGGTGCGTGTGTCTACGTGTGTTATGCGTGTCTACGTGTGTATGCGTGTTTGGCGTGTGTAATGCGTGTTTGCGTGTGTATGCGTGTTTGCGTGTGTATGCGTGTTTTGCGTGTGTATGCGTGTGTATGCGTGTTTGCGTGTGTGTGCGTGTGTGTGTGTGTGTGCGTGTGTGTGTGTGTGTGCGTGTGTGTGCGTGTCTGCGTGTGTGTGCGTGTCTGCGTGTGTGTGCGTGTGTGCGTGTGTGCGCGTGTGCGCGTGTGTGCGTGTGTGCGTTGTGTGTGTGTGTGGTGTGTGTGTGTTGTGTGTGTGTGTGTGTGTGTGGTGTGTGTGTTGTGTGTTGTGTGTGTGTGTGTGTGTGTGTGTGTGTGTGTGTGTGTGTGTGTGTTGTGCGCGCGCGCGCGCGCGGCTTTCGTACCTATGCGGGGAGAGAGGAAGGAAGAAAGGGAGAGAGGGAGAGGGAGAGGGAGAGATTTGATTCCGCACGAGCGAGAATATTCAGAAGCGCGAGCGAGCACAAGCAAGTGTCCGTCATTGTACCCGCGACACAGTGCCACATCCTGGTCGGTCAACGTGGGCGCCACCTGTTACACGGTCACGGGGCAGCCTGCACTCACGAGTCACTGCTCTCGTCATGTCAACGCACACGCCTGTCCCGTGACGCGAGCCGCGTGAGTCCACGCTTCTAACACACCCCCCCTCTCCCTGCCGGATAACTCCACCCCCCACCATCCTCCTCCTCCCCCTCGCCACCCCTCCCCTCCGCCCCTCCCTTCCTCTCTCTTGTCTCTTCATTTCCCGTCCTGTATGTCCTTATACACGGAAAAGCGTTTGCATCAAGTGTATATTTACAAGCATAGAAGTGGACACAGACAGGAGCAGGACGCATCTCAGTTCACACTGACATGCGGCCGTCACCTTACGCATTACCATTTACACCAAGTACTTGCATCGCTTACTGTTGCAAAGGACTTTTATCTATCTCAACTTATTTATCAAATCCTCTTCTGTTTTTTGCTCTCATCTTCATCCCCTTGCTGTCTTTCCATGAAGAGGAAAGAGAGCAAAGGACACCGAAAAGAGGACAGCGAACAGAGGCGAACAAAGCAAAGAGAACAGAAAAGGGAGAAGATAAAGGAGCAGAACGAAAAGGACAGATCGAAGCGAGAACGAAAAGGGGAAAGATAAAAGAGGAGAGCGGAATGGGGAAAACAACAAAATGAAAATGAACAGAAAACCAGACGAAGAACAAGACGAGGAAGGGAAGAGCAAGAGGACGAAAAACGCAGAACAGGAAGAATGTAACGAAAATAGGAAAACGAAAGGAGGCGAGAAAAACGAGGCAGGAGACTTTCAATAAGGAGTACGGGCGACCCAGCGTGACGGAGGAAAAATAGTGGTTGTGCAGAGGTTTCGGAAGCGGGCGTGGCCGCTGAGGAAGGGAATGACTAAGTATTGGGGGAACGAGTAACAGAAGTGAGTAAGGCTCATAATTGAGTTTATTATACAATATATATGTTCGCTGAGGTTGAGAGGCGAGGAACCGGGGGAGCGGAGGAGGAAGGGAGGGAGAGGGGAGGGGAGGGAAGGGGGAAGGTGCGGGTGTGGGAGGGGAAGGGGGAGGGGAAGGTGGTGGGTGTGGGTGTGGGAGGGGGAGGGGAGAGGGGAAGGTGTGGGTGTGGGAGAGGGGAGGGGAGGGGGAAAGGTGTGGGTGTGGTAGAGGGGGAGGGTGTGGGGTGTGGGAGAGGGGGAGGGGTGTGGAAGGGGAGGGGTATAGAAGAGGGAAAGGGAAGGAGGAAGGAAGGAGGAAGAGAGGGAGGGAGGGAGGGAGGGAGGGAGGGAGGGAGGAGGGAGGGGGAGAGGGAGGGGGAGGGAGAGGGAGGGGAGGGAGGGGAGGGAGGAGGGAGGAGAAAGAGAGAGAGGGAGGAGAGAGAGAGAGAGAGAACGACAGAGAGAGAGAGAGAGAACGACAGAGAGAGAGAGTAGAACGACAGAGAGAGAAGAGATAGAACGACAGAGAGAGAGAGAGAGAACGACAGAGAGAGAGAGAGAGAACGACAGAGAGAGAGAAAGAGAGAACGTCAAAGAGAGAGAGAAGAGAGAAGAACGTCAGAGAGAGAGAGAGAACGACAGAGAGAGAGAGGCGAACGAAGAGAGAGAGAGAGAGCGAACGACAGAGAGAGAGAGAGCGAACGACAGAGAGAGAGAGAGAGCGAACGACAGAGAGAGAGAGAGAACGAGAAAGAAAGAGAGAGAAGAGAAGAGGAAAGAGAGAGTATAAAATGGAGTGAACGGCAGAGAGAAAAGGAGTGGGAGAGAGCAAAGGGAGTGAGGGAGTCCGCATGGACGAGGTCTGGCTTTCCCCTTTCTAACTCTTCCTCCTCCAGCAAACCCAACTCATCCGCCCAGATGACCCTCGCTGTCACTCGCTACCTGGCCCCTGGAGGGTTTAAAGGGGCACGCTGGGTGAGAGGGGCGGGGGCATGGAAGTGAGAGTGAGAGTGAGAGTGAGAGTGAGAGTGAGA
>NW_020872098.1:292102-299602 GCF_003789085.1 Penaeus vannamei | reverse complement strand
AGATATATTATATATAATATATATATATATATATATATATATATATATATATATATATATTATATAATATATATATATATATATATATATATATATATATATATATATATATATATATATATATATATATATATATTATATATATAATATATATATATATATATATATATATATATATACACACACACGCACACACACACACAACACACACACACACACACACACACACACACACACACACACACACACACACACACACACACACATATATATATATATATTATATATATAAACATTTACACTTAAATCCCTCTTCCACATTTTTGGTAATAATGGGTTTAAAAGATAATAATTCTATATCCGCTTACCGGTTGTTTTCAATGAAAGCATGTACTAGTTATTATGTAATGTTTGCAAAGAAAAGAAAAAATAGGGGATATTTTTACTTTCTTCCTTTCTTTTTGTATTTGTTTTGTACTATCTTTTTTCTCCCTTTCTCTTTTTTCCTCTTCTCTTTAAACTTGGTATCTGTTACTGATGTTTTCTGGTTCTCACAGTGCTATATCCCCCGCAAACGAAATTCATTCTTAACTGTTAGTGACATACGGTATATATGAGAAGAAGAAAAGTCTCCAAAAAAAATCCGTTTTTTTTTTTAGGAAGAGAGAGAGGTGGGGTGGAGGGAAGAGAAGAGATAGATTGATATAGGAGAGAGGAGGAGAGAGGAGAGAGAGAGAGAGAGAGAGAGAGAGAGAGAGAGGAGAGAGAGAGAGAGAGAGAGAGAGAGAGAGAGAGAGAGAGAGAGAGAGAGAGAGAGAGATGAGACAGAGAAGAAGAAGAGAGAAGAAGACAGATAGCAGAGGAGAAGAACGTAGAGAAAGAATCCAGAGAAAGAGAGAAAAAGAGAGACAGAGACACACTCAACAACACAGACAGAAAACCAAACAGAGATTAATCGATAGACAAAAACAAAAAGAAAGAAAGAGACCGCGATATAAGACAGATCCTTAAATAATCTCAACTCTTTATCTTATCTTAACAGTTTCTTAAATCTTAATATCTTACTATCTATCTTTACATCTTACTATCTTAAACATCTTAACTATCTTAACATCTTACTATCTTACTATCTTAACATCTTAACATCTTCCTTATACGACGTAAAATCTTAATATCTTCCTCCTTACGACGTTCTGATCGTAAGTGTGTCGCAAGGAAGATCGACATATCCATTTTCTTGTGGATTTGTTGCTCGATCTTGCAAGAGGATCCTTGACACCATATCTTACGCAAAACAGTAAACCCAAGACACGTATGAGTCGAAAGGGAAAAATGGATGAAAGGGGGGAAAGGGTGATAGATGTGGAGGAGAAGGAGGAAGAGGAAAATGAGGGACGTGTTGTGAATATAGATGAAAACAAGGGGTGGATAACAATAAGAAAAGAAAAAGGTAAAGAAAAATATATAGTGATTTGTATACGTGGACGAAAAGTAGAAGGAGGAAGAGGAAAAAAGGAAAATTTGAATAAGGCGAATAAAAACGGTGAAAAACAGTACGAAAAGGAAAAGAAAAGAAAAACACGAAAACATAATACATTTGTAATTTTGAACGAAAAGACGAGGAGTGTGGAGAAAAAAATGAAAAATAGAGTGAGTGAGGATATATAACAGAAAGAACTAACGAAAATAAGAGGAAAATGAGGTGGATAAGGATGAATAACAAGGACAAATAACAATAAATAAAAAAAGAAAGAAGTGGTATAATTGAACGAAAAGAGGTGGACGAAGAAGGGTCTGTCTTCACACAAGACAAACGCCTCTTTCTTAGACTGACCTCGCTTGACCCTTTCTACTGGGGGCTTCCGGGCTTGGTGAGACTTTACCCATAATGCACTTTATTTGATAAATTAATTAGTGTGTGATGCGTTTAAACTAAGTTTAGAAATACATAAGATTAAAAAGAACGATAGAACTATACAAAAATGGGTACATAAGATAGATAAATAACAAGTAAGTACGAAAAAAGTGAAAGAAGGGATCCGTGAGAGAAAACGGAGAAACAGGAAGGGAAAAAATAAGGTGAATTAATGGAAGACGAGAAGGCAATAATAAGACTAGTACGACAGATCACGGACCATTGGGAAAGTCAAATCAAAGAGTATAAAAACAGGCCTATTCTAAAAAAAAAAAAAAAAAAATAAAAAATAAATAAATAAAAAAAAACAGATACACAGGAAAGCCAAGTCATTCTGCAGGGCGAAGGAGTCCGTCGATTATCTATTATCTATTATCCGTAACGACAGAGGAAAAGGCGACCCGATAGCCTGCAGGATGAACCGCCTGCAGCAAAGGAAAATTCAACACCATAATGATAATGATACGGGTTATAATAATGATAAACGGTGATGATGATACTGATAATGAAAATGATATTGATAATAATAACTAATGAAAAATGTTGGTAGTAAAATTAATGAAACAATAAGGAAGTAGTAAAGCTGATAATAGTAATAACAATAATGAAAAAAAGGATTATTATTATTATCAATAATAATAATAGCAATAATAACAATACAATTATTATAAATGATATGATTAACAATAATAATAATGATAATGATAATAATAATAATAATGATATTATAAATAATGATTATAATTATAGTTATAATAAATATGATAATAATAATATAATAATAATAATTAATAAGATAATAATAATAATAATAATAATAATAATAATAATAATAATAATAATAATGATAATAATAATAATAATGATGATGATGATAATGATAATAATGATAATAACAATTGATAATATAATGATATGATAATAATAACAACAACAACAACAGCAATAGTAATAAATCTAATACATCAATAATGAAAATTAAGAGAACATGTATATAAGAAACACAGTAAACCGGAGAAATGGAATAAAAAGCAAGATAAAGAAGACGAGTAAAAAAGAAAGAAGAAGAAGAAGAAAGAAAATAGGTAGAAAAGACAAATTTGAAAAATATAGAAAGTAACGAAAACAAATGATTTAAAAGAAAAGACGAAGATGAAGAAAAAATCAGGAGGGATTTAGAAAAAATCGAGTGGATTATTTTTTTTTATTTTTTTTTAATCTGAGGAAAAGAAATAGAGACAGATTGGAAAAGACGAAAAGAAGATTAGGATGAAGAGTATTATTTTTCTTTCCAATAAAACAATTGGGAAGAAAAGATATATAGATGTGAGAAGAATAGATAATATAAAAAGATTATACAAGACCCGGAATAAAAGGGGGAAAAACACGGAGAAAAATACGATAAAACAATTAAAATAAAACATTAAGAAGAAGAAAAAAACATAGGAGCAGAGAAGCTACGATATTTTGAGAGAGAGAGAGGAGGGAGGAGGAAAGGATGGAAAGGATGGAGGAAGCAGGAGAGGAGGAAAGGTAGGGAAGGAGGGAAGGAGAAGGAAATGATGAGAAGGAAGGGAGGAAGAGGGAGAGAGAGTGAGAAGAGAGTAGAGAGAGAGAGAGAGAGAGAGAGAGAGAGAGAGAGAGAGAGAGAGAGAGAGAGAGAGAGAGAGAGAGAGAGAGAGAGAGAGAGAAGAGAGAGAAGGAGGAAAGGAGAAAGGATGGAGGAAGAAGCGGAGGAAAGAAGGAGGAAAGGTGGGAAAGGAAGAAAGGGAGAGAAAGGATGGATGGAGGAGAGAGAGAGAGAGAGAGAGAGAGAGAGAGAGAGAGAGAGAAGAGAGAGAGAGAGAGAGAGAGAGAGTAAGAGAAGAGAGATGAGAGAGAGAGGAGAGAGAGAGGAGAAAAGGATGGGGGGAGAGTAGGAGAGGAGGAGTGGAAGGAGAAAAGAGGAAGAGAGAGTGAGGAATGAAGAGGGAGGAAGGAGAGAAGTAGAGAGAGAAAGGAGGGGGAAGGATGGAGGGATAGTAGGAAGGAGGAAAGGTGGGGAAGGAGGAAGAAAGGAGGAAGGATGGATGGAGGGAAAGGAAGGGAGGAAGAGATGAGAGAGCAGAGAGAGAGAGAGAGAAGAGAGAGAGAGAGAGAGAGGAGAAGAGAGAGAGAGAGAGAGAGAGAGAGAGAGAGAGAGAGAGAGAGAGAGAGAGAGAGCTAGAGTGAGAGAGAGAGGAGAGAGAGAGAGAGAGGTATGGAGGGAAGCAGGAGAGGAGGAAAGGTGGGAAGGAAGAAAGAGGAAAGGATGGATGGAGGAAAGATGGATGGAGGAGGAAGGAAAGGGAGGAAGAGAGAGAGAGAGAGAAGAGAGAGAGATGAGAGAGAGGGAAGGATGAGGAATTAAGGAAGGGAGGAGAGNGAACTGACTGATAGACTGAAAGGTGGGAGGATAGAATGGAATGATTGGGATAGATAGATGAGAATAAAAATGAAATTAGAATTAATTGAATTAATAGGAAATAAATAATATAATATATATATATTATATATATATATATATATATGTAATATATATATATATATAGTATAAATATATAATATATATATATTATATATATATATATATATATATATATATAAATATATATATATATATATATAGTATATATAGTATATATATATATTATATTAATATGTGTGTGTGTGTGTGTGTGTGTGTGTGTGTTGTTTGTATGTGTATGTGTGTGTGTGTGTGTGTGTGGCTAATTCTTCTTGGAATGACTGATAAATGGAAAAAATGAAGAAAAATATATAGCTTAATTTTCTATTTCCGAAAATAGATTTATTCGAAGAATAAATAAATACAATATAGCAGTTCCTCTTCACTAAAACAGGACGAGGCACAAAATATGAATATTACTCCATATAAACATACTGATATATATATATACAGCATATCCATTTTCAGCAGTATCTGCACATAAACCCCCACATATGTTTGTGTGGTAAGTTCCACTGTGTTATCAGCCAGAGATAGCCAGTCGGGACCTTCACATATTATGAAGTTCCGTCGGGTGTACTTCAAGTGTAACTAGAAGTGGCTGTACTTTGTTTAAAATTCGCTAATTTTGATGTATTTCAACAATGACATCTGCTAAGAGAGGGGAATCGTGCGAAGCTTCCACAGTGTCTATGAATTGTATCTATTTACAATCAGCTGATTATGTGTCTTACCAGTTGTCATTCAATAGATTTGTCACTCTTGAAGTATGTGTTGATGTTAAAATATGTGTTCATGTTATAATATGTCTTACAATGATAATGTTAAAATATGGGTTAATAATGTGTTAATGTTAAAACATGTTACTGTTAAAATATTTCATGTTATAATGGCTTACAGTATGTGTTAATGCTAAAATGTGTTAATGACAAAACAAGCGCTTAATGTTAAACTGTGCAATAACAAAACGGTTTTTGTTTTAGTTGTTTGACGTGATATTTACGTGTCTAAACAGGAAACATAAAAGAAACATGAACTAAGATAAATAATAAAAATAAAGAATACATAAACACACCCCTATTTACATACATATTATGCATTCCCCTTCTTTATCCGTCTCTCCTTAGTCAACCTTTTATCACTATCACGTAAGTCATGATCTTACTGTCCTCTACACCCCCCCCCCCCAAAAAAAAAAAAAAAAAAAAAAATGATACGTAATTATAATAGAACTCTCTCATTACATCTAACTTAATAAGGCGGGTAATAAATCAGCTTTCCCTAATTACCACATAAAACCACAGTGATTTATGATGGATTTTCTGGCCTCCTCATCCACATCACTCGATTTATGCTGTGCTTGTAATAATTATTTTTTTTTTTTTTTTTTTTTTTTTTTTTTTTTTTTTTTTTTTTTTACATCTTTTGCTTTGTGTTGATTCCGTGACTTTAGGTATTTAATCCTTGCTTATCGTTTTGATGCAGTTTGATGCATTTGCACAGTCGCTAGCTACGAGGGAGAATGGAAGTGGTGAGTGGTGGTTTATACAGTCGGGATAGATAGATAGATAGATATGTATAAACGCACAATCACACGCACACACACACGTATGTTTACGTATGCGTGCTGTGGTAGGTATGTGTGTGTGTCTGTGTATACACATCTATCTTCTAATATCTATCTATCTATCTATCTATATCTATCTATCTATCTATATCCATCCATCCATCTAGATATCTATCTATCTATCTATCTATCTATCTATCTATCTATCTATCTATCTATATCTATCTATCTATCTATCTGTCTATCTATATCTATCTTTTATATATATATACAATTTTTTGTATATATATTTCTACCAAAATTGACGTTCCCTCCCGATTTATCCACCGATCATTGTATGAATAAACCCGCATGCCTTTGCCATCTGGCGAGGACCGCATCAGCCGACGGCTCTCCTGCTCGCCCTCCGCCTGGCCTCCGTCGCCGCAGGAACGGGCGCGGGGACGCTCTTCCGTGTGATCCCTCATGCATCCGAATCTCCGCTTGACCTGATCTTAGGCTTTGCTCCAAAGGAATCGACCATTTAGGCGCGTACAAAGGGTTCCCTAAGGGATGTCCGATGCTATCTGTACTCCTTGTCTAAGACCGCTGCTGCTCGTGAGGAATCGAACACTGGCATCCTCTACATAACAGGGAAGATGTTGACGTTTTAGCCAATGATGTCTTCGAGTGTTCGAAGTCTCGGGTTCGTGAGAGACGATTCGAATCCCCGAGCTTTCCGAGCCGAATACGAGTTGCAGAGATCATGGTGATAAATGTAGAAAAGGCGTGTGGATGAAAATGAATAACTTTCCAGAGGGAGAGGGGTAAATGACGCGTTTCTGTGTTAAATCTTGATTATACCTATTCAGATGATATTCTGATGGAGACATACCATCAAAACGTGTCAATTATCTCTTTTTGAGAGGAGTTATTCATTCTCATTCATACCGCCTTTTCTTCCTCCATACGATTTCCTTAAGAGTAGTGTGCGTGCAAAGCAACTGGCGTGGGTAAACACGGTCATTTCAGACTATCCTGTTTATCTTCACCCTACTCGTTCCAGGCCATCGGTACATCACTCAGCAGAACCTCTGTCCGATTCCAAGGTGGAATATATTTGAGGTTTGTTGATATTTGGTCCCGGATCCGCTCCGTATTTCCCGAGCCGATTGGAGTTGATCCACTTTCGATAACGCCAATGAGAAATACAAAAAAAAAAAAAGTTTGATTTAGCGAGTGGTTCATGGAGTTTCTTTAACGTCCCCTTTGCATACTGTGAAGTCAAGGGATTCAGCGATGGCCTTGCCCTTTTCGCGAAAGTTATTTTGCAACGACTGCAAATGCATTTACATGTAATGATGTAGTGATGCTTATATATTCAATATATTCAAAAGATGCAGTGCAGAAGGTTCTGAGATAGATTTTATATATATGTATATATGAAAGTCTGTATGTCTGTTACGAAAATGCAATTTGCATATTGAAATCATTTCCAATTCCGGAATATTATGGAGGATTTTATTTTTTACTCTTTTATATTCTATATTTCTT
>NW_020872098.1:284602-287102 GCF_003789085.1 Penaeus vannamei | reverse complement strand
AGTGAGAGAGTACATATACGTGTGTGTGGTGTATATGTGTGTTTGTGTGCGTGTGTCTGCGTGTGTCTGTGTACATATACATATATATATTATATATATATATATATATATATATATATATATATATATATATATATATATATATATATATATATATATATATATATATATATATATATATATATATATATATATATATATATATATATTATTTATTTATTTATTATTTATTATTTATTTATTTATTTATTATTTATTTATTTATTTATTTATATATGTATATACAATTATTTACGTAAATAAAACTTACTTATGAAAATAAGATAACCCTTCTGAAATGCGGCACACATGATTAACAATAAAAGATGTATAACAAAATATCACAAATCTACCACTATCATAATTGACGCAAATAAGATTTTGTAGCAGATTTTCGGGATTTCGTGTTGACACCCAGAAGCGTAATTCACAACGGGTGCCTTTCCCTTTGAACTCTCTCTGTACACACAAGTTTTGATTAGATTTGATGGCGTTCCGATTGGCGAATCAGGCTGGGGGTGGCTGTGGCTGTGGCTGTCGTCTGGGAGATACAAGGAACATGGATGAGGATTGAGGGGAATGTGATACGGACGGTGGCTGTTCGAGATGTGATGTAAGGTTCTCTCTCTCTGTCTGTTTCTCTTTCTTTCTCTCTTTCTTCTTTCTTTCTCTTTTCTTTCTCTCTCTCTCTCTCTCTCTCTCTCTCTCTCTCTCTCTCTCTCTCTCTCTCTCTCTCTCTCTCTCTCTCTCTCTCTCTCTCTCTCTCTCTCTCTTGGAAATTTGCTTTAAAAAGAACTTACGGATAATCTTGAGAGAAAGAAAGAAAATTGGTTATGTTAAAAAGAAAAAAAAAATAACCTGATAAAGTAATAATCAATCTTTTCTTTCTCCTATCCCCCCATCCCCTCTCCTCCCTTACCTTCCTAATTTCCCTCCCACCTGCACGCCGTTTTCCCCTCCCCCCCTCTCCCCTCCCCTCCCCTCCCCTCCTCCCACTCCCCTCCCCCTCCCCCTCCCTCCTCCCATCCCCTCCCCTTCTCCTCCTCCTCCCTCCCTCCTCCCCATCCCTCCCCTCCTCCTCCTCCTCCTAACCCCCCCCCATCTCCCTCCCACACCCCTTTCCACCCCCCATCTCCCCCCCCCCCCCTTTCCATCCACCCCCCCCCTTTCCCTTCTCATCAGCAACCAATTAGGACCGGGTAGTTAGTGCGAATTGTTGACCAGTTAGCGTCGGTCGGTCCCACTCTGCGGTCTGCAATTTGGTTACCGGGTAATAAGGTCTGCGAGACGTGGATGGCGACTGACCGTTTCGTGTTTGCCTTTTTCTTTTTTTTTTTTTTTTTTTTTTTTTGTCCGGTTTTTGTTCTTTTGCGTCTGTGGGCGGATCGCTGTTTATCTAGATCTCTATATCTGTATATATCTATATCTATTTATTTATAGGTATATGATAGAGATATAGATTTGAGTATATATCTACCTGTTTATCTGGTATATATACCTATCATATAGATTGAGGTGGTGTATATCTACCTGTTTATCTATTTATTTTTATAGGTATATGATAGATAGATAGATACATATAGATTGAGATTATATGATAGATAGATAGATATAGATTGAGATATATATAGATACACACACACAAGCACAAACACAGTAACGCGTACACAAAAATGAAAATGAAAACAGCCTCAGTAAGAACTGAAAATAAACGTTATGTTTTTTAACTCTTTTGCGAGTTCCTTTTCAGAGAAAATTATTAAAGGGATCCATTTGGTTAACTATATATATATACAAACATATACATTATATCTATATATATACACATATATGTACATATTTATACACACACACATTTCAATATGGCGGCCATTTTCCAATATGGCCGCCAGATGACCCTTAAATTCGCCGGATATGTCAAAATACTGTTCTGAATTTGACAGGGGTAGGCACTGGCCACTTTGAGCTTTAAAAAGAGCGGCCGTTCTGCAAGATGGCTACCGAATGACGTTTTAACATGCAATGTATACCAAGGTCCGACTATTGTCTTATATTTGTCTGAATTACTTAATCGAATGTGATTTTGGACAGCATGTTCCCATGGAATATTGATATATGAGTATGAAATCACGTCTGATTGGGTATCAATCCATTTATTCACTATGCACGTGACTTTATCCGAGTTTCCGGATTGTCCAAACTCTTGAACCACAAAAAGAACATACTGTCCGTCCTCAAACATGAAATAAAGTGTCATTATTTCACCTTTTGTCCACCACATTCACACTCTGGACAAAAGTAGATACTTCTCACAAAATATCAAATCACACATTTTCATCGACATTTTGTGGGTTTTATTCTGAAAATCATCTCATTTTTTTCAAATTAAATCTAATATTTACATTACAATTGCCGATTTTCTAAGGTAAGGTGAAAATGTAAAATATTTCGGCTCATATTG
>NW_020872098.1:272102-279602 GCF_003789085.1 Penaeus vannamei | reverse complement strand
GGAACATGGAAGAAAAAGAAAATTATTACCAGAGAATGTGATTAAAGTTCAAGTTTAAGGCTATAAAAGGGTATACTGAAAATATAGAACAAAAATGTAAATTACGTGTTTTGATGTTATATCTTTATCAGATTTACATGATATGAATGGGTAAAGAGATAGAAAAGTGAGTGAATGAAATGGATATAATGGGAAAGGGAGGATAAAGAAAGAGAAAGGAGGATGAGATTAGAAAGTGCATATGGAGGAGTAGCAAGAGGAATAGAAAGATAGAGAAATGATGAAAGAGAGAGAGAGAGAGAGAGAGAGAGAGAGAGAGAGAGAGAGAGAGAGAGAGAGAGAGAGAGAGAGAGAGAGAGAGAGAGAGAGAGGGAGGGAGGGAGAGAAATGATAGAGAATGGCAGAGAGAGAGAGAGAGATAAATGACAGAAAATGAAAGAGAGAGAGAGAGAGGAATGGCATAGAGAGAGACAGGACGGGAAAAGGTAAACAGACTGACAGCTAGAAAATGAAAGAGAAAGAGAGAAGGGGCGAGGCAGACAAACTGACAGGCAAAGCTAGAGAGGACTGTAAGAACGAGGGAGTGTAGGAGGGGAAATAAAAGAGGGGAGAAAAGGGGAAAAGAAAAACGAAAAAGAGAAATTCTAGAGCTGTGGCAGTGCCCCCTCTCCTCCCTTCCCCTCCCCTTTCCTTCTGTTTTCTCTCTCTCTCTCTCTCTCTCTCTCTCTCTCTCTCTCTCTCTCTCTCTCTCTCTCTCTCTCTCTCTCTCTCTCTCTCTCTCTCTCTCTCTCTCTCTGTCTCTCTCTCTCTCTCACTCACTCTCTCTCTCTCTCTCTCTCTCTCTCTCATTCATTCTTTCTTTTCTTGTTAAATTTCCATTTCTTCACTCTTTTTTGTTCTTGTTTTTTTATCCATTCTTTCTTCTCTCTCTTTTATTTACGATGCCTCTGTAGCGATTTCCGAATAGCGACGCTCCGCTACACAAGCGCTAGACAAGAGCAGTATCCTAGCGGTGATTCGTTCGGCTTCCGCTGGCGTTGGTGGCTCTGCTAGGAGTGAAATGATGGGAGGGAGAGATTTGCAACGTTGTATAAGCATCTTCTTCTTCTCCTGCTTCTTTTTCTTTCTTTTTCTTTCTTTATCTTTACGTTTTTCTTTTTTTCTTTTTTTGAGGGGGGGAGGGGAGGCTTCTTTTTCTTCTGTTTCTTCTTTTCCTCCTTCCATTTTTTCTCTTCTTTTTTCTTCTGTTCCTTCTCGTCTTTCTTTCTTTTTTGTTTTTCTTATTTTTTTCCTTCACTTATTCTTTGGTGGAGAAGAAGAGGTTCAGAAAAGAGAGAGGGGGAAAGAGGGGAAGAAAGGAGGGAAAGAAGAAGGGAGGGAGGGACGAAAGGAGGGAGGGACGAAAGGAGGAAGGGACAAAAGGAGGGAGGGACGAAAGGAGGAGGGACGAAAGGAGGAAGGGACGAAAAAGGAGGGAGGGACGAAAGGAGGGAGGGACGAAAGGAGGAAGGGACGAAGGAGGGAGGGAGAAGGAGGAGGGAGGGAGAGAGAGAGAGAGAGAGAGAGAGAGAGAGAGAGAGAGAGAGAGAGAGAGAGAGAGAGAGAGAGAGAGAGAGAGAGAGAGAGAGAGAGAGAGAGGGAGGCAGGGAGGGAGAGGAAGGTAATGAGAGAAAGAAAAAAATAGATAATGATAAATTCCAACTTAGCCAGAACTGAAAACAATGACGCACCACCTTTGTGTTGACCAACAAGGTACCCCACACAACATAGCTAGAAACCAGGGATTATTAATTTAACTATTATTATTAACCAAACTACTGTTCTCTATTCTAGTTTACATTCCATTCAACCAAGGCACACTTAACGGATAACGAAGTGTTCTAACTTGCCAATGAGAACATTATTATCGAACGCTTACTCAAAGTATTAAAAATGTACCAACTGTGGGTTTGTTTAAATTAATGGCATTTTTAGTATCATAGAGCATCTTATGATGTTTTTTCCATCTTTAGGCGAGCCACAAACTCATCTAATCATTCCTAAACACAGTAATATTCTCACAGCTACACGTAATCACTTGAAGAATCATTTTTCACCATCTGAGAACCCTTTAGTCAACATTGGTTTCCTGAGTAAGGTTTATGAAGAACTACTTAAGGATATTGCTATTACTTAGTAAATAAACATCCTCTGTCACTCAGTTAAAAAGGATAAGGAATAATATAATGGAGTTATGTTTAAGCCATGATGATATGTATATAAATTCAGTCAAAAGGAAGACTCACACCTCAGCTGTAATGTTAAACGATTTTATGAATACGAATTTTATGATTTTAATGACAATAATTATCATTAACGGATCCTTCATAAAAAAAAAAATTCAAATTACCGTGAGTGCCATTTTGTTGATATACTATTTTTTTTTTTTCTTAATTTACTGTCATTTAGTAAGGATTGACAGAGCAGTCCAAAGTTAATAAGCCTTATTATCATCTAAGAATACAAATAACTTTTCAACAGATCTCGTATAAGTGACGTAATCCAAAAGCTTAGATTCTTCCTCCATTCTGATATCTTTATTAGGAAATAATTATCCGTAATCATAGATAAAACTTGGATAAAACTTCTCTAATCATTTACATCATTAGAAAGCACAGTGTCGACGAAGGTTATAATTTACACTTATAGTTTCTTGGGAACGGCAGTTAGAATTATGGATTAAGACGTTCACTGAGACATTGATATTGACGTTTCGTGGAAAGTGTTGGAGGAAATGAGTACGAAGTGATCTACATCTCTTAGCGATATGACACTGATACCTGAGGACACAAAATCGATGTCTGAGTGGCTGGTTTATGGGTGTAAGCGTGGCGTGACGAATAATTATTTTTGTATCGTTGTTGATGTTATTATTATTGTTGTATTATCATCATTATTATATTATCATTATTATTATTATTATCATTGGTAGTAGAAGTAGAAAGGAATCATTTCTGAATTTCCTGCAGCCTAAACGGAGTCCTGAACTACAGGAAGGACCGTAATACAGTACAAGTCCGAATGAGGGAGAAAATGGAGGAAACTTTTCAATGAAAGTATCTTTGACAGTTTCATCTTCGTTTGTTTATAAGCTGTTGTGTTTTCGTATAATAGCAATACAACTAAGTAAGCTTCGCGTAGGTAATGAAGATTCTTCTATAAAAATAAGGGTTCCTCTAACAGTGTTTTTTAACTTTTATACGCGCGCGCACACGCACAACCACACGCACGCACACACACACACACACACACACACACACACACACACACACACACACACACACACACACACACACACACACACACATATATATATATATATATATATATATATATATATATATATATATATATATATATATATAATATATATATATATATATATATATATATACATATACACACTTCTATGAAAGTACATGGAATGTTATGCAACATTTTGCGTCCCCTCGAGCTTTAATGCAATGCATTTGCATGCCCCTCCTGACCTGTCACAACAGCCGGCATAATGGGGACAAAGAGCGGTGGTTTCCCTGCGTCTGGAATATCGTTTACAGTAATAACAAAATACAATAGGAAATCAGCAGTATATTTAGTAAACAGAAAAAAAAACGAGATTATATTTCAGTAAACAAACGATTAAACAGAACAAAAAGCGAGATTATATTCAGTAAACAACGATTAAACACAAAAAGCGAGATTATATTCAGTAAACAACGATTAAACAGAGACAAAAAACGAGATTATATTCAGTAAACAAACGATTAAACAGAACAAAAAGCGAGATTATATTCAGTAAACAAACGATTAAACAGAACAAAAAGCGAGATTATATTCAGTAAACAAACGATTAAACAGAACAAAAAACGAGATTATATTCAGTAAACAAACGATTAAACAGAACAAAAAGCGAGATTATATTCAGTAAACAAACGATTAAACAGAACAAAAAGCGAGATTATCTTTAGTAAACAAACGATTAAACAGAACAAAAAGCGAGTTATCTTTAGTAAAAAACGATTAAACAGAACAAAAAGCGAGATTATCTTTTATAAACAGAACAAAAAAACGAGATTATATTAGTAAACAAACGATTAAACAGAACAAAAAGCGAGATTATATTTAGTAAACAAACGATTAAACAGAACAAAAAGCGAGATTATCTTTAGTAAACAAACGATTAAACAGAACAAAAAGCGAGATATCTTTAAACAAAGAACAAAAAGCGAGATTTAAAAACGATTGAGTAACAAACGATTAAACAGAACAAAAAACGAGATTATATTTAGTAAACAAATGATTAAACAGAACAAAAACGAGATTATATTTAGTAAACAAATGATTAAACAGAACAAAAAGCGAGATTATATTTAGTAAACAAACGATTAAACAGAACAAAAAGCGAGATTATATTTAGTAAACAAACGATTAAACAGAACAAAAAGCGAGATTATATTTAGTAAACAAACGATTAAACAGAACAGAAAAAACGAGATTCCTGACCTTGTTATTTTTTCGAGATGTTCATGAATTTTGGTGAAGTTGTGATTTTGTTATATAGAGAGAAGGTGAGGACTGGATATATAAAAATATATAAACATAGAGAGAAGGTGGGACTGGATATATAAAAATATATAAACATAGAGAGAAGGTGAGGACTGGATATATAAAATTATATAACATAGAGAGAAGGTGAGGACTGGATATATAAAAATATATAAACATAGAGAGAAGGTGGGACTGGAAATAAAAATATAATAAACATAGAGAGAAGGTGAGGACTGGATATATAAAAATATATAAACATAGAGAGAAGGTGAGGACTGGATATATAAAAATATATAAACATAGAGAGAAGGTGGGGACTGGATATATAAAAATATATAAACATAGAAGAGAAGGTGAGGACTGATATATAAAAATATATAAACATAGAGAGAAGGTGAGGACTGGATATATAAAAATATATAAACATAGAGAGAAGGGAGGACTGGATATATAAAAAATATATAAACATAGAGAGAAGGTGAGGACTGGATATATAAAAATATATAAAACATAGAGAGAAGGTGAGGACTGGATATATAAAAATATATAAACATAGAGAGAAGGTGAGGACTGGATTATATAAAAATATATAAACATAGAGAGAAGGTGAGGACTAAACATAAGATATATAAAAATATATAAACATAGAGAGAAGGTAGTGTGAGGACTGGATATATAAAAATATATAAACATAGAGAGAAGGTGAGGACTGGATATATAAAAATATATAACATAGAGAGAAGGTGAGGACTGGATATATAAAAATATATAAACATAGAGAGAAGGTGAGGACTGGATATATAAAAATATATAAACATAGAGAGAAGGTGAGGACTGGATATATAAAAATATATAAACATAGAGAAAGGGTTAAGGATTGGATAGATAAAACGGAAAGAAATGTGAACGAGTGAACGATGGTTGTCATTTTCGCGAAACAAAAGGGAGATTTAGGACCACAGGAAGGGGGTGCGATAATTACATGATCATTCAGATAGAGAGGATAAAGTAGAGAGGATGGGAGAAATTTTTAAAAAATGAAATCCGTTGCCAATAAATTGGTGAGAGTTAGGTAAACACACCCTCTCTACTTCTCCCTCTGTTTCTCTCTCTCTCTCTCTCTCTCCTCTCTCTCTCTCTCTCTCTCTCTCTCTCTCTCTCTCTCTCTCTCTCTTCTCTCTCTCTCTTTCTTCTCCCTCTCTCCCTTTCCTCTCCCTTTTCCTTTTTCTCCTCTCTCTTCATTCTCCCTCTCTTCCCTTCCTCTCTCTCTTTCTTCTTCTCCCTCTATTCTCCCTCTATTTCCTTTCCTTTCCTCTCTTTCTTTCCTTTCCCTCTCTTTCCCTTTCCTTCTCCCTCTATTTCCCTTTCCTTCTCCCTCTCTTTCCCTTTCCTTCTCCTCTCTTTCCCTTCCTTCTCCCTCTCTTTCCCTTTCCTTCTCCCTCTCTTTCCCTTTCCTTCTCCTCTCTTTCTTTCTTTCCTCTCTTCCTTTCCTTCTTCCTCTCTTTCCCTTTCCTTCTCCCTCTCTTCCTTTCCTTCTTCCTAACTTTCCCTTCTCTCTCTTTCCTTTCCTTCTCCTCTCTTCCCTTTCCTTCTCCCTCTCTTTCCCTTCTCCTTCTCCCTCTCTTTCCCCTTCCTTCTCCCTCTCTTTCCCTTCCTTCTCCCTCTCTCTTTCCCTTTCCTTCTCCCTCTTTCCTTTTACCCTTTCCTTCTCCTCTCTTTCCCTTTCCTTCTCTCCTCCCACCCTCTCACCCCCCCCCCATCTTCACCCTCACCCCCCCCCCATCTTTCACCCTCTCACCCCCCCATCTCTCTCTATCAATAATTATCCTTACCAACACATCAGTTATCAATCATTTTCCTCACCATGTCATTTATTCAAAAATTAACTTCACCAACATGGCATTTATCAATAATTTTCCTCACCAACATACCAATCATCAATAATTCTTCTCACTGACATTTTAGTTTCCAAACCATCGTCCTGAACCTATCAAGGATTACTTGACCTCGTTAAAAAAAGAAAAAAAAAAACATAATTCTTTGTTTACATTTCATTAGCAGAAAAACCTTTGATGACAAAGATTTTTTTTTTTTTTTTTTTTTTTTTTGTAATGTGCTATTCAAGGTTTTACTGAAAGATGAATATGTAGGTCAAGTGTTGGAGGTAATGGTAATGAAGTGTACATTGTGCAGGTATTGTACACGCGCTGAAATATGAAGCAGAATAAGCAGGTATTGTACACGAGCTGAAATAGGAAGCTGAATACGACATCTTGAAGCCATTTGAGATATATTGAAGTTCTTGTGCAAGGTTGTGTAGGCTGGTTTCAGGGCTGGTGTTAGAAGGGTTAATAATATCATGGATTAAGCTGATCGGCAGAATAGGAAAGATTTTGGATCAATTCTGATGTGAAAAATAATGAGCAGGTTGCATTACTATAAGAGAGAGGAGAGAGGAAGAGAGAGAGACGGATTGAGAGAAAGAAAGAGAGATAGGTGGGGGGAAGCCAATATATATATATATATATATATATATATATATATATATATAGAGAGAGAGAGAGAGAGAGGAGAGAGAGAGAGAGAGAGAGAGAGAGAGAGAGAGAGAGAAGAGAGAGAGAGAGAGAGAGAGAGAGACAGAGACAGAGACAGAGGAGAGCAAAGGGAGAGAGGAGTAAGAAGGAGAATAAGGGTGAACAAAAGAACCAAAGTAAAGAAGGGAAAGAAGAGACACAGAAAGGAGAAGGCAAATGACGAAAGCCAAAAGGAATTTGTGATCTTTATCAGTTTCCAGGATAACGTAAATATGTCTTTCGCCCAACAAGTGGCTTGAGATTTATTTTCTTTCTCTCTTTTGTGTTTGCTTGTCTTTTATTTTTATTTTTATTTATTCTCTCTCGTCCTTTCTGTTCT
>NW_020872098.1:244602-267102 GCF_003789085.1 Penaeus vannamei | reverse complement strand
ATAGGTAAAAATCACAAATGCATAAATGGATAAAAAGAGAGAGAGGAAGGAGACGATGAGGAAGAAAAAGACATTAGGAGAAAAAGGAAGACGAAATAATGGGGAGAAAAAAGAGGTATATAAATAATGAAAATAATATGATTGATTGATAATAATAATAATAATAATAATAATAATAATAATAATAATAATATAATAAATAATAATAATAATAATATAATAATAATAGTGATAATCATGATAATAATAATGATAAAATAAAGAAGCTAAAATAATTTTTTAAAAATAAGAAAACCAAACTACTTTATAAACAAAATAACTAACCCCGCCCCACTCCCAACCTCCTCCACCCCCCCCCCCAAAAAAAACGAAAAATAAAAAATAATAAATAAATAAATAATAAAATAATAATAATAATAATGATAATAATAACGAAACATCAAGACTTTCGTTGAAGTGAGTGAAACAAGCAACATACGAAGCGAGAGAGAGAGAGAGAGAGAGCGAGAGCGAGCGAGAAACCTTTCCGATCTAGATGAGAATTCATGCCGAGGTTAAAAAGCTTTGGCCTATACACGCCCGCATCGCACAGGATAGTGGGCGGGCTGCTTATGGTAAGAAGGGAAGGGGGNCACAAGCTTGTCACACACAAGCAGCGAGCAAATAATCCGGCAATCATTCGCAGGAATATGACAAACTTAAACCTAAATTGTTTATTATTAATTACTTCATTCAATTATTCATTATTATTATTTGAATTATGTATACCATAATGTATATATAGTATAATATTATTATATATATAATGATATATATATATATATATATTATATTATTATATATTATACGATTTCTATATTTCTCCTCTTTCTCATCCCTCGCTCCTTCCTAACTTCTCTTCTGTCTCCTCATCTCTCCTCTCTCGTATTCTCTCTCTCTCTCTCTCTCTCTCGTCTCTCTCTCTCTCTCTCTCTCTCTCTCTCTCTCTCTCTCTCTGAGATTTCTCTCTCTTCTTTGTTCTCTCATTTCTCTGCTCTCATTGACGCATCTTTTCTCTCCTCTCTTTTTCTCGTCTCTTTTTTCATCTTCCTCCACGCCTAACCTAATTTGCCTTCTCATCCCTCCTTCGCACATCTCTCTCTTATTCCTTCCTTCTTCTTTTCCCTCTCTTTTATTCCTTTTTCTCTTTCTGTGTTACAGTCCCTAGTTGGAAAACCTTCTCGGCCCTCAAAAACAGTAAAAAAAAAAACCAAGAAAATTAAGAAGATAGAAAGGAAAAAGAGAAGGAAATGAAACGTATACAAAAAAAAAAAGAAAAAGAAAAAAGAAAAAAAGAAAGAAGAAAAAGAAGAAAGAAAAAGAAGGAAAATATAAACGGAAAGAGGGGAGAGAAAGAAAAGAAGGAAGGAAAGATAAACGGGGAAGAAAGAAAAGCAAGAAAAAAAAGAAGGAAAACGACTCATACGTAAAGAGAGAGAGAGAAAGAAGGAAGAACGAAAAATAAAACGGGAGAAAAAAGAAAAAAAAAGAAACGAAAAGAGAGAGAGACGCGATAGATATAAATCAATGGAAAGAAAGAAAGAAAGATATACAGCAAGAAAGAAAAGAAAAGAAAGAAACTCAAAACAGTAAAAGATAAAAATTGAAAATGACATCAAACAGGCAGCTTCGACTGAAACAGCTGACTTCGAAACACGAGGCTGAATACTCGTTATATATATCACTTTCCGTGTCTGTTTGTTTATGTCTCTGCCTGTCTCCTTTTGTTTACTTGTCTATTTCTGTGTATATGTCTGTGTTTGTTTGTGTGTCTCCCTCTGGCTGTATGTCTATCTTTGTTTGTCTCTCTGGTTATTTCTTTGTTTATGTCTCTCTGTTTAGCTATTTGTTTGTCTTCTTCTCTGCTTGTCTGTGTCTTTATGTTTGCTTGTCTTTGTTTGGATGTTTCATCTATTGTTTGTCGGTTATTTTCTGTTTATTTGTCTTTGCTTGTTTTGGTCTCTCTTGTCAATGGTCTTCTCGTGTTTGTTTTTTGGTTTATTCTGTTTTGTCTCTACGTGTCTGCGTTTGTTTATTTGGCTGTTTCTCTCTGCTTCTTTCTTTAATTCTTTTCTTTATTACTGATTTTTATTGTTTTTTCTTCTAATTTTATCGCTGTTATTATTTGTACTCTTATTCATTACCCGTTCCTCGTTCTTTGTGTCTATTCCTATTCCTATTCCAGTTTCGAATCTCATTCTCATTCTTATTCGCAGTCTCAGGCTTCTGTTTATGTTTCTGTTATTCCTAATTCCATTTTCATACCCGGAATAATTTTCCTTCTTCTCATTCCATTCCTATTTCTTCTCATTCCAAAATTTCTGATTCTTGTTCCTATTTCTGTTTTAAGTTGCTGTTCCTATTCCTGTTTTCTTGCATCTTGATATTTTTTTCCGTTTTTATTCTCATTTCCATCCACAGTTTGCAACGTAACCTATTTCCCCCTCCACTTCGTCTCTTCTCCTCCTCTCTCCTCCTATGCTACCTCCCTTTATACTCCCCCGTCCCTCCTCCCTACCCTACCCCTCTTCCTCCCTTCCTGCTTCCCTTCCTCCTCCCTGCCTGCGCCCTTCCAGTCCCCTCCTCCTCCTCCCTCCTTCCCCTTCCCTCCTTCCCACCTTCTTTTCTCCCCTCCCCTTACCCCTCCTTTCTCCCCTCACCCTTCCGCTTCCCTCTTAACCCTCCCTCCCCCTCCTCCCACTCCCTTCTCCCCCTCTCTCCGCTTACCCTCCTCACTCGTTCCTCCTCCTCCTCCTCCTCCCTCCCTTCCTCCCTCCTCCTCCCCGTCCTCCTTCCCTTCTCCTCCATCCTCCCCTACCCTCTTCCCTTCCTCCTCCTCCTCCCTTCCTCTCCATCCTCTTCAATCTTCCCTCCTCTTCCTCTTCCCTCCCTCCCCTTCGCTCTTCACGCTATCCTCGCTGCCTCCCCCTCCTCCCCTTCCTCTTCCCTCCTCCCGTTCCCCGTCTCGTTCCCGCTCCTCCTCCTTCACCTTTTGTAAGTCACACACTCCTAACAAAAAGCAAATTTTAGAACAATGTAAAAAAAAAAAAAAAAAAAAAGGCCATTTCCAAAAAGCAGAAAAGAAAAAAGCCCATTTCCTCCGCCTCCTAAAGGGAAACGGCACGTGTCTGTCGCAAACGGCGCGTCTCTCCTTGCTCTCGTCATACAGTGTGCGCCGTTGCGATGTCTTTATGCCGTTCGGGTGGGTGTCGCGCCGGATTCATGTTGCAAAAACGCTCTGTTGTCTTGTTTGGGTGGTGCTTTGTTTTTAGATGGGTTCTTTTGTTTGCTTTTTTAATTTGTTTTGTTTGTTTGTTTGTTTTTTGTAATGGTTATTGTTATCTTTATTTTTTTGTGTTTCTCGTTTTGTCTTTCTGTTTCTGTTTCTCTCTCTCTCTCTCTTTCCTCTCCTTCTCTGTTTCTCCCTTTCATCTCCTCTTTTTGCAATTTCCTTCCTATCCCTCACCTCCCTGTCACCATCTTTCACACCCTCCTCCTTTTATATCCATGTATTATATTCTAATACTCTCTCTCTCTCTCTCTCTCTCTCTCTCCTCTCCTCTCCCTTCATCCCTCTCCCTCTCCCTCTCCCTCTCCTCTCTCCCTCTCCCTCTCTCTCTCTCTCCATCTCTCTCATCTCTCTCGTCATCTCTCTCTCTTCTCTCTCTGCCTCTCTTCTCTTCCCCCATTCCTCATCCCCCCAGACAATCACATCACCAGAACACGATATTCGCAAAGCTTATATATCGTTACGAAGCTACATTCCCCAAGCTTATATATATAGCGTTACGTTCCTCCCCCCTCCCCTCGTAACAATTGCGAAAGTGTCCAGTTCGTAAATCCCGAAGGACCGAGAACGACGTAAATATGACAGACAGACGTCTAGTTTTGTTATGATTTGTCGGGCGGAGGAATGAGTCCAATGGCGGGTGGTGTTGGTATATAATATAATATATATAATATAGGTATGTAATCCCTGGTGTATTTTATTCGATTTTTGATGATTATTGTCTCGTGGGTGTCGGAAAATGGCGTGGATTGGGTCTCTGAGCTTTTATTTGAGGGGGGGGGGGTTATGGTGGGTATCTCCGTCCTAAATCTAGGAGAGGGGGGGGGATATATATGTGTGTGTATATGTATATGTTGTTGTGTTAGGGGTTATAAACTAGCGACATCTGTTGGGTGTCGCGAGTATCAGTCGTTGGTGCAATGCGTGTTTTTTTTTATTATTATTTTTTACTATCTTCCTGTATTTTTTCTTTTTTTTCTGTCTATCTCTCTATTTTCATTTTTTTTTTTTACTATCTTCCTGTATTTTTCTTTTTCTATCTATCTCTCTATTTTCATTTTTTCTTTTTTTTTCTTTTTTTTTGCGTTCACATTTCGTGTATTTTGGAGCGGGTGGAAAATCTAGAGATTTTTTTTTTTTCTATTGCACTTTCCATTTACGAAATGTTGATGATTCGCCATACCATAATCTGATATAGCGCGTCGATAGAGCAAGGGAGAAAAGGAAACGGAGAGAGAGAGAGAGAGAGAATGAGAGAGAGAAAGAAAGAGAGAATGAAAGAGAGAGAGAGAGAGAATGAAAGAAAGAAAGATATTATAGCGCGTCGATAGAGCAAGGGAAAAGAAACGGAGAGAGAGAGAGAGAGAGAGGAGAATAGAAGAGAGAAAGAAAGAGAGAATGAAGAGAGAGAGAAGAGAATGAAAGAAAGAAAGAAAGATATATAGCGCGTCGATAGAGCAAGGGAGAAAAGGAAACGGAGAGAGAGAGAATGTGAATGAGAGAGAGAAAGAAAGAGAGAATGAAAGAGAGAGAGAGAGAGAATGAAAGAAAGAAAGAAAGATATATAGCGCGTCGATAGAGCAAGGGAGAAAAGGAAACGGAGAGAGAGAGAAATGTGAATGAAGAGAAAGAAAAGAGAAAAGAGAGAGAGAGAATGAAAGAAAGAAAGAAAGATATATAGCGCGTCGATAGAGCAAGGGAGAAAAGGAAACGGAGAGAGAGAAGAGAGAATGAGAGAGAGAAAGAAAGAGAGAATGAAAGAGAGAGAGAGAGAGAATTAAGAAAGGAAAGAAAGATATATAGCGCGTCGATAGAGCAAGGAGAAAGGAAACGAGAGAGAGAGAATGTGAATGAGAGAGAGAAGAAAGAGAGAATGAAAGAGAGAGAGAGAGAGAATGAAAGAAAGAAAGAAAGATATATAGCGCGTCGATAGAGCAAGGGAGAAAAGGAAACGGAGAGAGAGAGAATGTGAATGAGAGAGAGAAAGAAAGAGAGAATGAAAGAGAGAGAGAGAGAGAATGAAAGAAAGAAAGAAAGATATATAGCGCGTCGATAGAGCAAGGGGAAAAGGAAACGGAGAGAGAGAGAATGTGAATGAGAGAGAGAAAGAAAGAGAGAATTGAAAGAGAGAGAGAGAGAGAATGAAAGAAAGAAAGAAAGATATATAGCGCGTCGATAGAGCAAGGGAGAAAAGAAACGGAGAGAGAGAGAATGTGAATGAGAGAGAGAAAGAAAGAGAGAATGAAAGAGAGAGAGAGAGAGAATGAAAGAAAGAAAGAAAGATATATAGCGCGTCGATAGAGCAAGGGAGAAAAGGAAACGAGAGAAGACATGTGAATGAGAGAGAGAAGAAAGAGGATGAAAAGAGAGAGAGAGAGAGAGATGAAAGAAAGAAAGAAAGAATTATAGCGCGTCGATAGAGCAAGGGAGAAAAGGAAACGGAGTGAGAGCAGAAATGGAATGAAGAGGAGAAAGAAAGAGAGAAATGAAAGAGAGAGAGAGAGAGAATGAAAAGAAGAAAGAAAGATATATAGCGCGTCGATAGAGCAAGGGAGAAAAGGAAACGGAGAGAGAGAGAAGAGAATGAGAGAGAGAAAGAAAGAGAAATGAAAGAGAGAGAGAGAGAGAGAATGAAAGAAAGAAAGAAAGATATATAGGCGCGTCGATAGAGCAAGGGAGGGAAAGGAAACGGAGAGAGAGAGAGAGAATGAGAGAGAGAAAGAAAGAGAGAATGAAAGAGAGAGAGAGAGAGAATGAAAGAAAGAAAGAAAGATATATAGCGCGTCGATAGAGCAAGGAAAAGGAAACGGAGAGAGAGAGAATGTGAATGAGAGAGAAGAAAGAAAGAGAGAATGAAAGAGAGAGAGAGAGAGAATGAAAGAAGAAAGAAAGATATATAGCGCGTCGATAGAGCAAGGAGAAAAGGAAACGGAGAGAGAGAGAATGTGAATGAGAGAGAGAAAGAAAGAGAGAATGAAAAGAGAGAGAGAGAGAGAGAATGAAGAGAAAGAAAGAAAGAATATAGCGCGCGATAGAGCAAGGGAGAAAAGGAAACGGAGAGAGAGAGAGAGAGAGATGAGAGAGAAAGAAAGAGAGAATGAAGAGAGGAGAGAGAGAATGAAAGAAAGAAAGAAAGATATATAGCGCGTCGATAGAGCAAGGGAGAAAAGGAAACGGAGAGAGAGAGAGAGAGAATGAGAGAGAGAAAGAAATAGAGAATGAAAGAGAGAGAGAGAGAATGAAAGAAGAAAGAAAGATATATAGCGCGTCGATAGAGCAAGGGAGAAAAGGAAACGGAGAGAGAGAGAGAGAGAATGAGAGAGAAAAGAAAGAGAGAATGAAGAGAGAGAGAGAGAGAGAATGAAAGAAAGAAAGAAAGATATATAGCGCGTCGATAGAGCAAGGGAGAAAAGGAAACGGAGAGAGAGAGAGAGAGAGAATGAGAGAGAGAAAGAAAGAGAGAATGAAAGAGAGAGAGAGAGAGAATGAAAGAAAGAAAGAAAGATATATAGCGCGTCGATAGAGCAAGGAGAAAAGGAAACGGAGAGAGAGAGAGAGAGAGATGAGAGAGAGAAAGAAAGAAGAGATGAAAGAGAGAGAGAGAGAGAATGAAAGAAAGAAAGAAAGATATATAGCGCGTCGATAGAGCAAGGGAGAAAGGGAACGGAACGAGAGAGAGAGAGAGAGAATGAGAGAGAGAAAAGAAAGAGAGAATGAAAAAGAGAGAGAGAGAGAGAATGAAGAAAGAAAGAAAGATATATAGCGCGTCGATAGAGCAAGGAGAAAAGGAAACGGAGAGAGAGAGAGAGAGAGAATGAGAGAGAGAAAGAAAGAGAGAAATGAAAGAGAGAGAGGAGAGAATGAAAGAAAGAAAAGAAAGATATATAGCGCGTCGATAGAGCAAGGGAGAAAAGGAAACGGAGAGAGAGAGAGAGAGAGAATGAGAGAGAGAAAGAAAGAGAGAATGAAAGAGAGAGAGAGAATGAAAGGAAAGAAAGAAAGATATATAGCGCCGTCGATAGAGCAAGGAGAAAGGAACGGAGAGACGGAGAGGAGAATGAGAGAGAGAAAGAAAGAGAGAACTGAAAGAGAGATGAGAGAGAGAATGAAAGAAAGAAAGAAGATATATAGCGCGTCGATAGAGCAAGGGAGAAAAGGAAAACGGAGAGAGAGAGAGAGTGAATAGAAGAGAGAAAGAAAGAGAGAATGAAAGAGAAGAGAGAGAGAATGAAAGAAAGAAAGAAAGATATATATCGCGGTCGATAGAGCAAGGGGAGAAAAGGAAACGGAGAGAGAAGAGAATGTGAATGAGGAGAGAAAGAAAGAGAGAATGAAAGAAGAGAGAGAGAGAGGAAAAGAAAGAAAGAAAGATATATACGCGGTCGATAGAGCAAGGAGAAAGGAAACGGAGAGAGAGAGGAATGTGAATGAGAGAGAGAAGAACGAGAGAGATGAAAGAGAGAGAGAGAGAATGAAAGAAAGAAAGAAAGATATATAGCGCGTCGATAGAGCAAGGGAGAAAAGGAAACGGAGAGAGAGAGCAGAGAGATAATGAGAAGAGAAGAAAGAGAGAATGAAAGAGAGAGAGAGAGAGAATGAAAAAAAAGAAGATATATAGCGCGTCAAAAGAGCAAGGGAGAAAAGGAAACGGAGAGAGAGAGAGAGAGAGAATGAGAGAGAGAAGAGAGAGATGAAAGAGGAGAGAGAGAGAGAAAGAAAGAGAAAGATATATAGCGCGTCGATAGAGCAAGGGAGAAAAGGAACGGAAGAGAGAGAGAGAGAGAGAATGAGAGAGAAGAAAAAGAAAGAGAGAATGAAAGAGAGAGAGAGAGAGAATGAAGAAAAAAGAAAGAATATAGCGCGTCGATAGAGCAAGGGAGAAAGAAAGGAGAGAGAGAGAGAGAAGAATGAGAGAGAGAAAGAAAGAGAGAGAGATGAAAGAAAGAAAGAAGGAAGAAGGGAGAAAAGAGGAGAGAGAGAGAGAGAGAATGAGAGAGAAAGAAGAGAGAAGAAAGAGAGAGAGGGAAGAGAATGAAGAAAGAAAGAAAGATATATAGCGCGTCGATAGAGCAAGGGGAGAAAAGGAAAGGAGAGAGAGAGAGAGAGAGAATGAAGAGAAAAGAAAGAGAGAATGAAAGAGAGAGAGAGAGAATGAAAGAAAGAAAGAAAGATATATAGCGCGTCGATAGAGCAAGGGAGAAAAGGAAACGGAGAGAGAGAGAGAGATAAGAAGGAGAGAGAGAGAGAGAGAGAGAGAATGAAAGAAGAAAGAAAGATATATAGCGCGTCGATAAGCAAGGGAGAAAAGGAAACGGAGAGAGAGAGAGAGAGAGAATGAGAGAGAGAAAGAAAGAGAGAATGAAAGAGAGAGAGAGAGAGAATGAAAGAAAGAAAGAAAGATATATAGCGCGTCGATAGAGCAAGGGAGATGAGAGAGAGAAAGAAAGAGAGAATGAAAGAGAGAGTGAAAGAAAAAGAAAGATATATAGCGCGTCGATAGAGCAAGGGAGAAAAGGAAACGGAGAGAGAGAGAGAGAGAGAGAGAGAGAGAATGAGAGAGAGAAAGAAAGAGAGAATGAAAGAGAGAGAGAGAGAGAATGAAAGAAAGAAAGAAAGATGTATAGCGCGTCGATAGAAGGGAGAAAAGAGGAGAGAGATAGAGAGAGAATGAGAGAGAGAAGAAGAGAGAATGAAAGAGAGAGAGAGAGAGATGAAAGAAAGAATGAAAGATATATGCGCGTCGATAGAGAAGGGAGAAAAGGAAACGGAATGAGAGAGAGAAAGAAAGAGAATGAGTGAGAAGAGATGAATGAGAGAATGAGAATGGAATCGTGGGAATGAGAGTGGAAGAGTAAGAAAAATGCAGTGTGAAGAGAGAGAGTGAGAGTGAATGAAGTGAGTGACAGAGAGTGATGAGAGGATGAGAGAGAGAGTGAATGAGAGAGTGAATGAGAGAGTGAATGAGAGAGTGAATGAGAGAGTGCATAAGAGAGTGCATGAGAGAGTGAATGAGAGAGTGCATGAGAGAGTGAATGAGAGAGTGAATGAGAGAGTGAATGAGAAATGTAATGAGAGAGTGCATAAGAGAGTGCATGAGAGAGTGCATGAGAGAGTGCATGAGAGAGTGCATGAGAGAGTGAATGAGAGAGTGAATGAGAGAGTGAATGAGAAAGTGAATGAGAGAGTGCATAAGAGAGTGCATGAGAGAGTGAATGAGAGAGTGAATGAGAGAGTGAATGAGAGAGTGAATGAGAAAGTGAATGAGAGAGTGCATAGAGAGTGCCATGAAGAGAGTGCATGAGAGAGTGCATGAGAGAGTGCATGAGAGAGTGAATGAGAGAGTGAATGAGAGAGTGAATGAGAGAGTGCAAGAGAGGCAAGAGAGAGAGTGAGAGAGTGCATGAGAGAGTGAATGAGAGAGTGAATGAGAGAGTGAATGAGAGAGTGAATGAGAAATGAGAGAGAGTGCAAAGAGAGTGCAGAGAGAGTGATGAGAGAGTGCAGAGAGAGTGAGAGAGTGAGAGAGAGTGAATGAGAGTGAATGTGGAATCATGAATAGAGAGTGCATGAGAGTGCATAAGAGAGTGCATGAGAGTGCATGAGAGAGTGAGAGAGAGAGAGAGTGAATGAGAGAGTGGAATGAGAGAGTGAATGTGAATGAGAAGTGAATGAGAGAGTGATATGAGAGAGAGTGAATGAAGAGAGAGTGGATGAGAGAGTGAGAGAGTGAATGAGAAGTGAATGAGAGAGTGAATGAGAGATGAGAGTGAGAGTGAGAAAGAGAAAGAAAAGAAGAAAGAAAGAAAGAAAGAGAAAGAGCGACCGAGCGAGCGAGTGACACACACAGACAGACAAACAAACAAACAACCCCCCCCCAAAACCACAACCCCCCCCCCAAAAAAAAACCAACAACAACAACAACCAACCAATTCCCACCCACGCACCGAAACACCGCCACACGAGAAAACGCAAAAACACACACACCATATCATCTCTCATTCTTTCTTTTCATCTTTTCCCTTCCTTCGTAAAACGACCTCATTCCGCATTCCTTCTCCCCGTGCCGTCTCGATTCCCTACCACGTACCCCGGGGGAGAGAAAGGTGTATGCAAATGCCACCGGGGTAATAAGGACTAGGAATCTGTATGTGGGTTACGAAGGATGATGATGGAAAAAAGGGAAATAATAAGAAGGAAATAATAAAAAAGAGGAGGAGGTGGCATAAAAGAAAAAAAGGAAAAATGAAAGGAATCTGCATGTGGGTAACGAAGGATGATGATGGAAAGAGGAAATGATGAAAAAGAGAAGGAAGGAAGTGATAAAAAAAATGAAAAAATGAAAGGAATATGCATGTGGGTAACGAAGGATGATGATGGAAAGAGGAAATGATAAAAAAGAGAAGGAAGGAAGTGAGAAAAAAATGAAAAATGAAAGGAATCTGCCTGTGGGTAACGAAGGATGATGATGGAAAGAGGAAATGATAAAAAAAGAGAAGGAAGTAGCATAAAAAAAAAAAATGAAAAATGAAAGGAATCTGCATGTGGGTTACGAAGGATGATGATGGAAAAAAGGGAAATAATAAGAAGGAAATAATAAAAAAGAGAAGGAAGTAGCATAAAAGAAAAAAAGGAACGGAAGAGGATGAAAAAGGGAAATAATAAAAAAGAAGGATGTAGCATAAAAAAAAAAAAAAAATGAAAGAAATCTGCATGTGGGTAACGAATGATGATGAAAGAAAGGGAAATGATAAAAAGGAAGGATGTAGCATAAAAGAAAAAAGAGAAAAAATAAAAGAAATCTGCTTGTGGATAACGGAAGTTGATGAAAAAAGGGAAATAATAAAAAAGAGAAGGATGTAGCATAAAAGAAAAAAGGAAAGAAATCTGCCTGTGGATAACGAATGATGATGATGAAAAAAGGAAATAATAAAAAAGGAGAAGGAAGGAAGTGAGAAAAGAAAAAAAAGAAAAAATGATGATGAAAGTGAAAAAATAAAAAAGAAGGATGTAGCATAAAAGAAAAAAAGAGAAAGAAATCTGCATGTGGATAACGAATGATGATGATGAAAAAAGGAAATAATAACAAAAGAGAAGGAAGTGAGAAAAGAAGAAAAGAAAAAAGAAAGAAGAAAATGCAAAAGAAGGAAGTAGCAAAAAATAACTAAAATGAGAGAAAAAAGAAATACAAAAAAAGTAAGGGAAGGGAAAAAATAAGTAAAAATGAAAGAAAATTTCGAATGAAAAGAAGGAAATTTAAAAAAGAAATGAAATGGGGAAAATGAAATACAAAACAAAGAAAGAATAAAATGAAAAAAAGGAAAATAAAAAGTAAATAGAAAATAAATAAATCAATAGATTAATAGGAAAGAAAGAAAAAAAAGTGAAATAGAAAAAAAGAAAGAAAAAAATAAGACAGAAAAGAAAAGAAAAAAAATCTATTTAAAAGAAAAAAAGAAAAGAAAAAAGGAACCCAGAAAAAGAAAGCACTAAAGATAGAATTAAAGGAGAAGAAGAAGAAAGAAAGAAACAGCTTGCACAAAGACCGTGAGTCTCCGAGAAGATATTTACGATGACAAAATTAGGAAGAAAATCAAATAAAAGTTAATTAGCGAAGTCGCCTTGAGGTTAGGGGGATCCTTTTTAATTATTATTATTTTTTTTCGTAATTAGTTTTTTCTCTCTCTCTTTTCTTTGTCTGTGTGGCTTTTTTTTTCTCTCTCTCTCTTTTCTTTGTCTGTGTGGCTTTTTTTTTTTTTTCTTCTTTTCTTTGTCTGTGTGGCTTTTGTTGTTCTCTTTTTTGATAGCTGTAAATATAGATGCACGTCATCGAATATTCCTCACGCACGCACGCACGTATGCACGTACTCCTCTCTCTGTCTCTCTGTCTCTCTGTTTCTCTGTCTCTCTGTTTCTTTGTTTCTCTGTTTCTCTGTCTCTCTGTCTCTCTGTCTCTGTCTCTGTCTCTCTCTCTGTCTCTATCTCTGTCTCTCTCTTCTCGTTACCTCAAACACACACACACACACACACACACACACACACACACACACACACACACAACACACACACACACACACCACACACACACACACACACACACACACACCACACACACACACAACAACAAAAACAAACAAACACCATAAAACCACCTCAAACAACACACACAAAACACTTAAAAAAACAAACAAGCACCCCCCGCCTCCCCCTCCCCCATCCTCCTCCTCCTCCCCTCCTCCTCCTCCTCCTCCTCCCCCTCCTCCCCCCCCCAAGAATCATAAAACGTCCCAAGCACCTTTATTCGAATCGCTTATCAACAGGATCGGCGCGCGCAAAGGGGGGGGGGAGGGGATCCGGTCGTCGACAAGGTGCGTTCGGAGGGCTTTTTATTGGCTTCGGCTTTGCCTTCGAATAATCAATTGAAAAGCGCTGGTGTCGGACTTGAACTTTCCTCGAGATAAAGGTGATCTTCTCTCGCTTGCTTGCTTGCTTGGTCCTTTGTTAGGCTGTGTTAAGCTTTGTTTTTTTAGGTTCTATTTACGTTTGTGCTTGTATATGGAGGTTTATATATATATATATATATATATATATATATATATATAATATATATATATATATACATACATATATATATATATATATATATATATATATATATATACATATACAACATACATACATACATACATACATACATACATACATTACATAATATATATATATAATATATATATATATATATATATATATATATATATATATATATATATATATATATTATATATATACCTGTGTGTGTGTGTATGTGTGTGTGGAGGATGCATATATGTATGTATATAATTTGTATTTGTGCCTTCTATATCCATTCATTTATCTATATTTAGCCAGTATGTATGCACTGCAGGAATATATATATATATATATATATATATATATATATATATATATATATATATATATATATATATATATATATACATATATATGTATATATAACCACATATATATGTATATAATATGCAAACGTACTTAGATATGTGTAAATATAAACCTACATATATATGTATGTACATATAAACCTACATATATATGTATGTATATAAATGTACATATATATATGTATGTATATCCTCTGTATAGATACATACATATCTCGTATACACGTAGTAAGTATGCATGTAAAAACGTACATATATATGCATGTATATCTGTATAGATACATACACATTTCGTATACACGTAGTAGTAAGTATGCACGTACATACGCAACACACACACACACACACACACACACACACACACACACACACACACACACACACACACACACACACACACACACACACACACACACACACCCACACACACACACACACACACACACTCCGACCACTTTTCCCTTACCGCGAATCAACAAGCATGGACGCCAACTCTCAAACATGCAAACGACATGTTGCAACGAGAGAGAAAAAAAAAAAAAAAATAGCGAGATATGAACAGGTACAATTGACCCTTTGTGTTTGCTTAAGAAAATTTGAATGCATTGAAAGATCCGTTCCCAGACGCCGTGAATTGAGGGTTGAACTGAGTTGAAGGTTCATCGTCTGGTTTGAAAGGTTTTTGTTTTGTTTTGTTTATGCTTGTTGGTGCGTGTGTGTGTATGTATTTATAAGCGTACATAAATGTGTGTGTGTAGATAGACGTACATAAATATGTATGTATATATAAACGTACATAAATGTGTATGTATATATAAAAGTACATAAATGTGTATGTATATAAACGTACATAAATGTGTATGTATGTATATATAAACGTACATAAATGTGTATGTATATATAAACGTACATAAATGTGTATGTGTATATAAACGTACATAAATGTGTATGTATATATAAACGTACATAAATGTGTATGTATATATAAACGTACATAAATGTGTGTGTATGTATAAACGTACATAAATGTATGCATAAATGTGTATGTATATACAGCGTGCATACATATTATGTATTGCAAACGCAATAGATATGTATGTATATATAGATTTTGTTATATTAATCTGTTTATCAATTCTTTAAAAATAAATACACACATACTTATGTAAGTTTGTATGTATGTATATGTATGTTTTTATTCATATATCTATATACTTAATGACTTAAATTTGTTTTTCTTTGTTCATGCTTGTATGTATACGTATTTTTTATTTACATATTTATTTACTTATTTATATTTACTTATTAATATTTACTTATTTATATTTACTTATTAATATTATATTTACTTATTCATATTTACTTATTAATATTTACTTATTAATATTCACTTATTTATATTTACTTATTAATCTTATACTTATTAATATTTACATATTATTGACTTAAATTTGTTTTTCTTTATTCATTCTTTTCTTTATTAAATAGTCTTCACATGTAAATGTAACTCAAAGGCGGAGGTAGAGAAACTGAAGCAAAACGAGTGGCAGATTTTTATTTTTTTATTTTTTTTATTTATCTATTTATTTTTATTATTATTTTTTTATACATTCATTTATTTTCGAAATATTCTTCACGTGCAAATGCAACTCACAGGCGGAGGTAGAGAAACTCAAGCAAAACTCGAGCGGCAGAATTTATTTATTATTTATTAATTTATTCATTTTATTATTCATTTATTATTATTATTATTTTTTTTATTATTCATTCATTTATTTTCGAAATAGTCTTGACATGCAAATGCAACTCACAGGCGGAGGTAGAGAAACTCAAGCAAAACGAGCGGCAGATTTTTATTATTTTTATTTTTTATTATTATTATTATTATTATTTTTAATTATTTATTTATTTTTATTCATTCATTTCTTTTTTAAATAGTCTTCACATGCAAATGCAACACACAGGCGGCGGTAGAGAAACTCAAGCCAAACTGGAGCGGCAGATTTTTATTTTGTTTTATTTTTTATTATTTTTTTATTATTATTATTTTTCTTTTATTCATTTCCTTTTTAAATATTCTTCACATCCAAATGCAACACACAAGCGGAGGTAGAGAAACTGAAGCCAAACCGGAGAGCGGCGAAGAGCGAGACTTCAACCTAAACTGCAGCTGCATTTGCAACATCAACGGCGCTCCCTGCAGCTGACATTTGCAATATGTAATAAATTGGAAGCGTAACGGGCCTCGTAATGTTTCTGGAAGTATATCAAGTACATTTTGGATTAAGATTATTCGGTGTAACTTTTTTAAAATTTTGTTTTGTATTTTTTTCTATTTTTTTATTCTATTTTATTTATTTATTTATATGTTTGTTTGTGTTAGTTACACTTATTCATTTGTCTATCTGTCTATATTCATGTACAAATGTATCTGTTTAGCTTGTATTATATTTTACTATTCATTATCATTATCATTATCCATTATCATTATATTATCATTATCATTATCATTATCATTATCATTATCATTATCATTATCATTATCATTATCATTATCATTATCATTATCATTATCATTATTATTGTTGCTATTATTGTTATTATTGTTATTATTATTATTATTATTATTATTATTATTATTATTATTATTATTATTATTACTATTTATTACTATTATTAATATTATTATTAATATATTGTTATTATTATTATTATTACTTATTATTATTATTGTTTATTATTTATTATTATTATTATTATTTTAAATCGTTATCATTTCCATTTATTATTATATTATTTTTGTTGTTGTAAAGGAATATGTTATACGAACAAGAAGTTTTTTTCTCTATTTTAGAGTGAAATAAAATAGGTTTGAGAGATATTTGTTCACTGGGACCGTTCATACCCCCCTCCCCCTTTATCTTACCCCGATATGGACCCCCCTTCTATCTATCCCTATCCCTTTTTCTTTCTTCTTTAACCTATCCTCCGTGTGCCCCATCTCCCTATTCTCCCATTATTCCACTTATATTGACACGGATAAAATGTAATAGACTCTGATGCAGTCTAGTTCAGTTTGGCACAATTGAAGGAAGCTATCTAGTACAGTACGACACAGTATGACACCATATGACACAGTCTAACAATATAACACAATACAACACTGTCATAAACTAACAATATGACAAAATGTAGCACAATACGACTCAATCTGACACCATGTGACACAGTCTGACACAATCTAATAATATAACAAACAAAACGACACAATCTGACACCATATGCCACGGTTTGACACAGTCTAACAATATGTCAAAATCTAGCGCAGTACGGCACAGAATGACACCGTATGACACAATCTATTAGTATGACAAAATCTACCACAATACGACACAGTATGACACCATATGACAGTCAAACAATACGACAAAACCTAGCACAATACGACACAGCATGACACCGTATGACAGTCTATCACAATCTGAAGCTGTTAAAAAAATCGTTTTGTTTTTCCTCGCAAGTGACCATCGCCCCCCCCCCCCAAAAAAAAAAAAAAAATGGCCGCTGAACAGAACAATTTCGTTCAGAACTTTCGGCGTTAGGGCATGTTCATTATCCATCGCCAAATGAACAAAAATGGCGGCATCAATTGCAAAGGAGATACGGTGCAATGCTAGGTCAACCGAAATGAAACAGGTGACTTTTTTTTTAAGGACACAAGGATAAAAGAGGGAGAGAAAGAGAAAATAAATGGAAGGAAGGAGGGAGGGAGGGAGGGAAGGAAGAAATAAGGATAGAAAAATATTGTTTTTAGCATGACACAAGGATAAAGAGAGGGAAGAGAAAGAGGAAAGAATTAAAGAAAGAAGAGAGAAAGAGAAAATAAGGAATGAAGGAGGGAGGGAGGGAGAGAGGGAAGGAAGAAAGAAGGATAGAAAAAATATATTTTTTTAGCATGACACAAGGGTAAAAAGAGGGAGAGAAAGAGGAAAGAATAAAAGAAAGAAAAATATAAAGAAAAAAAATAAAAGGAAGGAGGGAGGGAAGGAAGAAAGAAGGATAGAAAAATATTTTTTTTTAGCATGACACAAGGATAAAAAGAGGGAGAGAAAGAGAGAAAAAATAAAAGAAAAAAAGAGAGAAAGAGAAAAAAATAAATGGAAGGAAGGAGGGAGGGAGGGAGGGAAGGAAGAAATAAGGATAGAAAAATATATTTTTTAGCATGACACAAGGATAAAAAGAGGGAGAGAAAGAGAGAGAAAATAAAAGAAAGAAAGAGAGAAAGAGAAAAAATAAAAGAAGAAAGGAGGAGGAGGGAGAACGAAAAAAGGATAGAAAAGGAAGGAGAGAGTATATACAATATAAAATACGTATATAGATAGATAGACACACATGCATGTATATATATTTTTTCCTTTCTTTCTCTCTCTCTCTTTTCTTTTTTCTTTTTTTTAATATGCTATATATGGTATTTTAAAAGGAACTCATAATTGAATCCTTAACGGAATCGAAGCCTCTCTTAATCGGTCACTCCGGCTGCCAGATGCACGTGACAGTTTAGGCAATATTCAAATTTTCCTGAAGGCCTTAAAAAAAAGAAAAAGAAAAATAGAATGAAGAGGGAATAAGATGGAAGGAAGATTGCAATAGGAAAATGAGTGTTTATAATGTTATGGTTTTATTATTATTATTATTATTTTTTTTGTTTATTTATTTATATTTTATTTTATTTTTTTCATGTAGGGAAATATATGAAATACATATATATCTGTATGTATACGTATATACATATATATCGCTTTTATTACTGATATTCATACAGGATCTCAAATCTATATTTAATTCTATTGAAAATCTTTTTTTTCCTGTTTTTATCAGCATCTTATTTACAACCAAATTAGACAATATTATTAATCAAAAAATGAATCCACACGTGACAAAAAAAATGTTGAATGAAAATATAAACATTTACTTCTTTATATATGCAGACGATTGTTCTTAAATGATAATAGTAAGAGGGAAAGTAACTGTAGTTTTGATATCAATAAATAATAGATAAATTTTAATAAAGATGTAATTTATTAATTGGTGATTAATGATTGATGATAATGATAATTTGGGTGGTAATAATGATGATACTGATGATGACAAATATTATTATAATGATTATGATGATATATTGATATCAGTGACAATAAGAGGATGGAGATAAAAGTGTAAAAGTGGTAATAGTGATCATGACAATGATAATGCCAACAATAACGATTATAATAATGATACAGATAAAGATGATAATATTTGTGAAAAACATTGACAATGGTAATTATAAAGATAATGATAATGATAGTATTAATAAGGAAAATAACAAAGACAATGATATTGGCAATAAAACAAACACACCATTCTTCGCAAAGTCATCATAAAAAATAAAGATAAAAAATCCTTTTTTCGCAGTTATCATAAACAAAATAAAAAATATCGCAATCATAAAAAAGAAAGAAACCCATTTTTCGCAAATTCATCATAAAAAAATAAAGAAACCCATTTTTCGCAAAGTCATCATAAAAAACTCATTTTCCTCAGTCATCATAAAAAAACCAAAAAGAAAAAAGAAAAAAAAAACACCCCATTTGTCCCATCACCCTCCAAAACACACCGACCCCCCCCCCCCAACCCACCGTCACAGCATGATTGTATAATACCCACGTAGCGAGCAAAAAAAAAAAAAAAAAAAAAAAAAAAAAAGAGCATACCTGTGACAGATTATGACATATACCTCTAGAAAGGGTGAGGCTGCGGGTATGTCATTGACGAAGGGATGGGCGTGTCTCCCGACCTTATGTGTCCGTGTGACTTGACGGGGAGGAAGCGGATTCGAGGGTCTGCTCACGGATTCTCTTGCTCTTTGGCCTCTTTATTCTTTTCTTTCTTTCTTTTTTTTCTTTCTTTTCTTTCTTTTTTGTCCTTTCTTCTTTCTCTTTTTCTTTCTCTTTCGATTTTTCTTTCTCTTTCTTCTCCGATTTTTCTTTCTCTCTCTCTCTTATTCTTTCTCTCTCTTTCTTATTCTTTCTCTCTCTCTCTCTCCCCTCCCTCTCCCTCTCCCTCTCCTCTCCTCTCCCCTCCCATCTTCCTCTCCCTCCCTCCCCTTCTCCTCTTCCCCTCTCCCCCTCCCTACCCCCTCTCCCTCTCCCCCTCCCTCTCCCTCTCCCCCTCCACCCCTCTCTCCATCTCCCTCCCTCTCCCACCTCCCCACCCCCTCTCCTCTCCACCTCCCACCCCTCCCCCTCTCCCACCTCCCCACCTCTCTCCCTCTCCCCACCTCNTGTTGATGTTATTGTTTTTGCTTTTGTTGGTTGTTTTGTTGTTGTTATTGTTGGTGGTGGTGTTGTGTGTGTGTGTGTGTGTTGTTTGTGTGTTTGTGTGTGTGTGTGTGTGTGCGTGTGTGCGTGTGTGTGTGTGTGTGTTTGTGTGTGTGTGTGTGTGTGTGTGTGGGTGTGTGTGTGTGCGTGCGTGCGTGCGTGCGTGCGTGCGTGGGCGTGTGTGTGTCTGTCTTACTATCTGTATATGTCTGGATCGTGTGTATAAATTTAGTCCATTATGTCTCTCTCTGTTTACATCTATCTATCTGCTTTACTGTCAACCCTTACACGTGTATCTAACAACTCACAATCTATCTCATCTATCTATCAACACAACGGACTCATACACGAACTCACGAACGAAAAAAAAACAAGAAACAATTTTTAACATTCCCGGCCAACAAATACTAAAAAAAGTAATCTATTTATCTATTTATTTATCTATTTATCTTTTATTACGCTAAAAAAACAAATGTAATTAAATGCATATAACGAGGTTATTTGACGCTTCTCCTCGGTCCGTTTAATTCGATATTCATCACTTTTTCTTATCATCACATCTTTCTCCCATTTATCATCTGGGCGACCGCGAGAAGGACACTATCAAAATAACAATAATAATAAGCGTGTGTTCTGTTTGATTCAGATGAGGGGGGTTGGGGGGGCTGGGTGTGAGAGGGAGGTGGGAGGGGGGTGGGTGGGGCGGGTGGAGGGTTTGGGGAGGGGGTAGGGGCTGGGTGGGTGGGGAGGGGTAGAGGGGTAGGGGGAGGGAGGGTGGGGGGGGAGGGGGGGGAGGGGGTAAGAGGAGGGGGAGGGGGGGGGAGGTTGGTGGCAGGGGAAAAGGGGGAGGGGGGAGGTAGCACATGGAGGGTAGGGGTAGGGGTAGGGGGGTTAGGAGAAGGGAAGGGGGAGGGGAGGTTGGAGGCAGGGGAAAAGGGGGAGGGGAGGGGGAGGTAGGCACAGGGAAAATGGAGCTTAATGTTATTATCTTCGTCTTAAAATAGAGATAGAGAGAAGGGGATGAGAAGAGAAAGAAAGGAGAAGAGATAGAAGCAGAAACAGAGAGAGAGAGAAAGAGAGAGAGAGAGAAAGAGAAAGAGAGAGAGAAGGAGAGAAAGGAGAGAGAGGGAGAAGAAGAGAGAGAAGGGAGAAGAGAAATGAGGGGAGAAGGAGAAGAAAGGAGAAGGAGAAAGAGTGAAGATTAAGGACGAAGGAGAGGAAGAGAAGAGAAAGAAAAAAATAATCTAGAATAAGAAGAAAGAAAAGGAAGAGGAAGAGAAATGGGCTAAAAAACTAAAATAGGCTAAAATGAACTAAAAAAACGTTTTCTCTCACAAACAGTAGTCAGAACGAAGAGAAAGAACAACAAACATTCAGAAATAATAGAATAAGAAAAAAATGAACAACAAGCAGAAGAAAGAGAGAAAGAAGAAAGAAGATAAAAGAAAAAAAAAACGAAAAAAAACACACCACCCTCCCGTGCTTCCCCCATCAACAGTCCGAGAATACGTTTTATGATCGTCCTCCATCATTTGGCGTCCAGATAAAAAAAAAAAAATAAAATAAAAAAAATAAAATGCACGAACTTCTTCAAAAACAAACACGAGGGGAATTAGTGCCATATTTTCTCATCTGGAGGAATGCCCTGACAACGTGACTCCGAACTGGATTTGTGTTCACAGTATCTTTAGTCTAATGAGAAGCCACTGTCCGCCCAAGTGACAGATAGACTTTGGTATTACTCTCGGACTCCTTGGCGAGGCGGGGGGAGGGGGACGGGGGGGGGGGGGGTAGAGGGGGAGGGAGAGGGAGAGGGGAGGGAGAGGAAGGGAGAGGAGGAGAGGAAGAGAGGAAGAGAGTGAGAGGGAGAGGGGGAGAGGGAGATAAGGGTGAGGTGAGGGAGAAGGAGAGGTAGGGAGGGAGAGGAAGGAGAAGGAAGGGAGGAGGCAGGGAAGGAGGGAGGGAGAGGTAAAGGGGAGGGAGAGTGAGAGAGGAAGAAGAAGGGAAGGGAGAGAGGAAGAAGGTACGGAGAGGGAGAGGAAGAGGGAAGAGGGAGAAGGAGGGGATAAAAGTAAAGACGATGATAAGAAGGGAATCACACAGCTTTAACTTAGCTTTTTTGCTTTTCTCCTCTTCTATCTCACATCCTCTTTCCTTCACCTCGTTTCCCAATCCATCCATTTCTCTTTTCCTTTCCTACTCCCTCCTTCATTTCTTTCTTTTCCCCATTTCACTCCATCCATAATCCCTTCTGCTCCCCCTCTCTAACTTCCTCTCCTCCTCTCTCCTCCAGGTTACTACTTTCTTCTTCCTTCCTTCCTTCCCTCCCTCTCTGCGTCTATCCTTCCCTCTTCCTTCACTCCACTCTTCTTTCTCTCCCCTTCCCCCCTTTTTCTACCTCCTTCTCTTCCTTCCGCTTCCCTGCTCCCCTCATTCTCCCTTTCTTTATCTCCCCCTCCCTCTTCTCTCCTCCCCCTTCTCACTCCCCTCCTCCTCCTCCCTCCTCCTCCTTCCTCTTTATCTTCCCCTTCACTCTCTTCTCTCCTTCCCTCCCTCCTTCCCCTCTCTCTCTTGCCTCCCACCCCTTCCCTCTCTCTCTCTCTCTTCCCTTCCCTCTCCCCCCCCTTCCTTGTGTTGTGTGTGTGTGTGTGTGTGTGTCGTGTGTGTCTGTGTATGTGTTGTGTTGTGTGTGTTGTGTGTATGTAGGTTAAGGTAGAGTGTGTAAATTAAGATGAATAGATAATAGATATGATTAGATTTTAAATTAATAGATATAATTTGCTAGATATTACTCTGTCCGTTCAAGTTTTCTATTGTTTTACTGTTTTTGGTTTTCTTTTCTTCCCTTCTTTATTCTTTTCTTTCTTTTATTTCCTTC
>NW_020872098.1:229602-239602 GCF_003789085.1 Penaeus vannamei | reverse complement strand
TTTTCTGTGGTGTTTTGTATGTTTGTATGTTTGGATTTTTTTTTTTTTTTTAGGGAGGTTTGTATTTTTTGTTTTTTTTTGTGGGTGCTGTTGTATTTTTTTCGTGTTGTATTTGTATGTTTTGGGAATTTTTTTGGGGGGGGTTGTATTTTGTTTTTTTTTTGTGGGTGCTTTTGTTGTATTTTTTGGTTCGTTGTATTTATATGTTGTTGTTCATGTTGATATTGATCTATGATATTTTTATTAGCGTTATTATTATTATTTTCTTAAATCTTTAGGGTATGTTATTTATAAAATATACCAGTATCTTATATTAAAGCAACTTTTATCATTTTTATTTCATTCTAACATCCTCAATTAAAACTTTCGAAGGTTCATGTAATAATGATAATAAATAAGAATGATATAAGATGATATAAAAAATGTGAATTTATGTATATAACGAATTATATCTCAGAGAACTTTAAAAAAAATAATTTAAAGAAAGATTTTAAAAATATACCGAACTTTTAAAACTATAAAAATGGAAATAAAAACAGGAATTAAACCCGACGAAAATAATTGAGACAAAAGGTCAAGAAAGATGGATTAAAAATATTTGATTACTCCTGATGAAGTTAATTTATTAGTAGCCTTGGTAAGAAAAGAAAAAGAAAGAAAGAAAAAAGTGTGAGTGAATAAAAATTTGAGGTTCTTTCTGTTTGGCTCATTTGGTGTATTGTTTGGTATGATGTCTGTGTCGCGTTGTATGTTGCATGTTGTTATGTTGTATGTTGTATGTTGTATGTTGTATGTTGTATGTTGCTTGTTGTATGTTGTATGTTGTATGTTGCATGTTGTATGTTGCTTTGTATGTGTATGCATGTTGTATGTTGTATGTATTGCGGCATGCGGGTTGTTGTTTATTGTGTTTATGGAAAAAAAAAAGAGGGAGATATGGAGGAAGGGAGAGGGAGAGATGGATGGAGGGAGAGGGAGGGAAGGAGGGAAGAGGGAGAGAGAGGAGAGAGGGGGGAGAGGTAAGGGAAGTAGGTGGAGAGAAGGGAGGAAGACTGTTATGTTTGTTGTAGATAGAGATAGAGATAGAGGGATAAAGAGAAAGAGAGAGAGAGAAGGGAAGAAGATGAGAGACAGAGATAGAGGGGACGAGAGAGAGAGAGAGAGGAGGAGAGAGAGGAGAGAGAGGAGAGGGAGAGAGGAGAGGAAGAGAGAGAGAGAGAGAGAGGAGAGAGAGAGACTGAATATATAAAGACTCAGATAGAGTAGACAGCCAATCGACAGATAAAATAGAGGAGAATTAAAGAAAAGAGAAAAAAGAGAAAAGAGGAAAAGAAGAGACAGAAGAGAGAGAAAGAGAAAGAGAGAGAGAGAGAGAGAGAGAGAGAGAGAGAGAGAGAGAGAGAGAGAGAGAGAGAGGAGAGAGAGAGAGAGAGAGAGAGATAGAGAAGAGAAAGATAGAGAGAGAGAGAGAGAGAGAGAGAGAATAGAGAGAGAAAGAGAGAAAGTAGACAAGAGACAGAGAAAGAGAGAGAGAGAGAGAGATGAGAAGAGAGAGAGACGAGAGAGAGAGAGAAGAGAAACGAGAGGAGAGAAGAGAGAGAGAGAGAGGAGAGAGACAGAAATCAAACATAATAAAAGCTCAACAGCAAACTACACACAACTGTATCTACATCCCCACGCCTTAAAAAAAAACGCTCGAACATGAACACGCCCCACACGCATCGTAAATAAAAAACTGTAACTAGACTGTCTTGGACTGCTTGTCAAGTCGTAGGCCACCAAAGCGCAGCGCATTTGCGAACAAATGAATAGAGCGGCGCGTCAGCTGTCAACCCCCCCCACCCCCCCCCCCATTCCCTTCTCTCTTCCCCCCCCTTCTCCCTTCCTCTCTCCCGCATCTCTTTCCCTTCCTCTTCCTCCCCTTCCCCCTTCCCCCACCCTTCCCTCTTTCCCTTCCCCCTTCCCCCCTTCCCTCCCTCCTCCCTTTCTCCCCTTCCCCCCTCTCCCCTCTTCCCCCCTCTTCCCCCCTCTCCTTCCCCCCCTCCCTCCCTCCCCTTCCCCCCCCCCCCCCGCTGGCAATAATACGAAGGCACTTGACGCGCGCGGAGTGTCCGATTCGGCGGGCGCGACTGGCTAATTGGCACTGGCACGCGACCGTTCGTGACATCGGCTGCCGTCCGGCTTTATGGCACTGACTGGGGGGTGGGGGGGGGGGGTTCGTGTCCGTGTCGTTAATTCTCAAAAGTCTGCCCCGTGAATGTCATTTTAGATTAGGAATGGCGGAGGAATTACTACATCTCTGTCGCGGAAGCCGTTGGCGCGCGTTCGGACTGTGCGGGAATGGCGCTGCGCTTTCGTTTTTTTATTTATATTTTTTTTTCTTCTCTTTTATAGTTTATTTTGATTTTTATTTGTTTTTATTTTTTTTTTAATCTTTATTTGATTTTCTTTTTATTGTTTTTTTCTTTTTTTTATCTTATTTTGATTTTCTTTTTATTGTTTTCCTTTTTTTAATCATTTTTAGATTTTCTTTTTATTTTGATTTTTCTTTTTATTGTTTTTTTCTTTTTTAATCTTTTATTTTTGAATTTTTCTTTTTATTGGAAGAATATTCTTTTTTCTTTCTTTGAGTAGTGCTACTTAGAGCTTGGCGTAGATAGAATTAGGAATGATTAATAACTAACCAGTGTAAATTAGATATAAACTTGATTATCTGCATCAATATTCCATCTCTTTTCGAAAATTCACCTGCATTTCCTTTCTTCCTTTCTCCCTTCCTTCCTTTTCTTGCTTCCCCTCCTTCCTTTCTCGCTTCCCTCCTTCCTTCCTCCTTTCTCCCTTCCTTCTTCCTTTCTTCCTTCCTATCTCTCTTCCTCCCTTCCCTCCTTCCTTCAATCTTCCTATCACAGACAATACATCCACATATACACATATACCTACACATGCAAATACTCACAACATTGTTTCCACACACACATATAATTACACATGCATATACCCACAATATGTGATCTTTGACGCATATTAATCCACACATACACCTACACATGTATGTATACTCACTATTTTGTGGGTCTTTGGCGCATATTCCTTCACACACCACACCTTACACCTACACATGCATGTATACTCCCAACATGTGATCTTTGGCGCATATCACTCCACACACACACATACACACACACACACACACACACACACAACACCACACAACACACACACACACACACACAACACACACACACACCCACACACACACACACCCACACCTACCCATGCATGTATCCTCACACTATGTGGTCTCTGGCGCATATAATTCCTTATGTTGGACATGTATCGTGAGAGAGTTGACATTTTTATGATCTTTAGAGCGTGTAATGTTGCCGCCGCTGAATTCTGAATTTGGTTTGCGTGAGACGGCGTTTGCACTCGCTAACCAGGGCTGTCAGTTGTAGGGTTTTTTTTTTGTTGTTTTGTGCTTTTTTTTTTTTTTTTTTTTGCTGTTTTATCGTTTTTTTCTGTTTTGTTTTTTCGTTTGATTTTTCCGTTTGTTTTTTTTTCGTTTTTAAGCTTTGTCTGTTCCTTTTTGTTTTCTAGTTTTATCTTATTATTTTGTTTTTGTTTCTTATTCTTTTGTTGTTGTTGTTCTTTTCGCTTTCTTTTCGTTATCATTTTTGTTTTATTCTATTTATTTTTCTTATTTTGTTTTTGTATTTTTTCTTGCTTTGCGTTTGCACTCGCTAACTAGGGCTGTCCAGTTATAGGTTTTTTTTTACTTTTTTTTTTTTTTTTTTTTTTTTTGCTATGGTTTTTTATGTTTTTTCCGTTTTTTGTTTTTTCCGATCTAAGGTGTTCTGTTTGTTTGATTGTTGTTCTAATCTGTTTTCGTTATTTTGTTTCGTTATTATTTCTTGTTTTTTTTTTTTTTTGTTCTTTTCGCTTTTCTTTTCGTTAGATTTTGTTTTGTTCATATTATTTTTCTTATTTTGTTTTTGTATTTTTTCTTGCTTTGCGTTTGCACTCGCTAAACTAGGGCTGTCGGTTGTAGGATTTTTTTTTTTTTTTTTTACTTTTTATTACTTATATTATTATTATTTTTTTTCTTTTGCTATGGTTTGTCCGTTTTTCTGTTTTTTCGATTTAAGGTTTGTTCTGTTCCTTTTTGTTTGTTTGTTTTCTAATCTGTTTTTCGATTATTTTTGTTTTCGTTATTATTATTGTTGTTTTTTTGTTCTTTTCGCTTTCTTTTCGTTATCATTTTTGTTTTTGTTCTTATTATTTTTTCCTATTTTTTTTTCTCTTCCTTTGTTGCTTTGCGTTTGCAACTCTCGCTAAACTAGGGCTGTCAGTTATAGATTTATTTTTAGTTTGTGCTTTTTTTTTTTTTTTTTTGCTTTTTTTTTTGTTTTTCTGTTTTGTTTTTTTTCGATTTAAGGTTTGTTCTGTTCCTTTTTTGTTTTTGTCTAGTTTGTTTATCGTTATTTTTTTGTTTATTATTCTTGTTTTTTTGTTCTTTTCGCTCTTTTCGTTATCATTTTTGTTTTGTTCTTATTATTTTTTTTTTTTTTTTTTTTTTTTTTCTGCTTTGCGTTTGCACTCGCTTACTAGGGCTGTCAGTTATAGGATTTTTTTTTTTTTTTACTTTTTATTTTATCTTTATTTATTATTATTATTATTATTTTTTTTTTTTTTTTTTTTGCTATGGGTTTGTCCGTTTTTCTGTTTTTTTTTCGATTTTAAGGTTTGTTCTGTTCCTTTTGTTGTTTGTTTTTCTAATCTGTTTTCGTTATTGTTTTCTTTTTTTTTTCCTTTTCGCTTTCTTTTCCCGGTATCATTTTTGTTTTGTTTTCTTTCTTCTTATATTATTATTATTATTATTTTTTAATAATTAATTTTATTTATTTATTTATTTTTTTTTTTTTGCTTGCTTTGCCGCTCGCTAACTAGGGCTGTCAGTTATAGGATTTTTTTTTTAGTTTGTGTTTTTTCTGCTGTTTTTTTATGTTTTTTTCCGTTTTTTTTTCGTTATAAGGGTGTCTGTCTCTTTTTTGTTATCGTTATTTTTTCTCTCTCGTTACTATTATTCTTGATTTTTGTTTTTGTTCTCTTTCGTTTTCTCATTATCACTTTTGTTTTGGTTTCTTGTTATTTTTTCCCATTTTTTACTGTAATTTTTCTTTTTCGTTTTTTTTTTATTTGCTTTGCACTTGTGAACTAGGACTGTCATTTATAAGATTTTTTTTTCTATATGTGTTTTTTCTTTTTTCTTTTTTTAACTGTTTTTTTCCGTTTGTCTTTTCGTTTGTCTTTTCGTTTTTCAGCTTTTTTCTGTTCTTATTGTTTTATCTACTCTGTTCTTCGTTTACTTTTTTTTTCGGTTTTTTTTTTACTGTTATTATTTTTGTTTTTCTTCTTGTTATTTTTCCCATTTTTGTTCCTGTAATTTTTCATTTTTCGTTTTTTTTATTGCTTTGCGTGAGAAGGTGTTTGTTTTTATGTTTTATTTTCCGTTTTGTCTTTTCCTTTTAAGGTCTGTTCTGGTCTTTTTGTTTTTCTAATCTGTTATCGTTTTTATTTTGTTTTTTTTTGGACTATTATTTCTTGTTTTTTTCTTTTTCGTTTCTTATTGTTATTTATTCTTTTTGTTCCTATTTTCTCTTTCGTTTTTTTGTTGCTTTTGCGTTTGCACTTGCTAACTAGGAGTGTCATTTTTATAAGATTTGTTTCTTTGTGTGTGATTTTTTCTACTATGTTTTTTATGTTTTTTTTCCGCCGTTGTCTTTTTGTTTTAAGTTTTTTTCTGTTCTTTTTTCTTATGTGTTCTCGTATATTTTTTCTTCTCGTTATTATTTTTTTTCCTTTTTTTCTTTTCCTTATTCCTGTTTTCATTATTGTTTTGGTTCTTGTTTTTTATCATTTTTGTTCCTGTAATATTTCTTTTTCGTTTTCTTATTGTTATCATTCTTTGATATATATTCTTGTTCTTGTCCTTTTTATTTTTCTTCATCATTTCATCATTTTTCATTTTCTTTTTCTTGTTCCTTTCTTTTTGTTCTTTTTCTTGTTCTTGTTCTTGTTCTTGTTCTTGTTCTTGTTCTTGTTCTTGTCCTTGTTCTCATTCTAATTTCTGTTATTTGTGTTAACTTTTATCAAGATTTCCGTATTTCCTTTTCCTCTTCCCTTTTTCTCTCCCTTCTCCTTTACATTTCCTTTTCCTTTTCTATCCCCCTTTTCCTCTCCCTCTCATCTCCCCTTTCTCTTCCTCTCCCCTTTCCCTTTCCTGTTTCCTCTCTTCTCTTTTTTTCTCTTCTTCACCTTTCCTTTTTCCATCTTTCTCATCTTTCCCTTCCCCTCTTCTCTCCCTTCTCTCTCCCTCTCCAGTTTTCCCTTTCCCTCTCCTCTCCCTTTTATCTACCTCTTCCATTTTTATTTCCGTCTACTCTCCTTATTCTCTCCTCTTCCTTCCTCTTTTCCCCTCTCCCTCTCCCCTCCTTCCCCCTTTCCGCTTTCTCGCTCTTCTTTCCTTTTCCTTTTCCCTCTCCTTCTTGTTCTCTCCCTCTCCCCCTTCACCCTCCCCTCTTCCCCCTCTCCTTTTTATACCTCCTTATTCTCTCCTCTTTCGTTCCCCCTCCCCTCTCCCTTCCTTCTCCCCTTTCCACTTTCCCTCTCTCTCCTTCCTCCCCTTCCGCTTTCCCTCTCTTCTCTCCTCCTTCTTCTCTCCCTCTCTCCTTCCTCCCCCTTCAACCCTCCCCTCTCCCCCCTTCACCCTCCCCTGTCTCCCCCTTCAACCCCCCCTCCCCCCCCCCCCCAACCCGCAAAACAATGGCAACCAGTCACAGATGGGCAGCTCGTGTTGTTTGCAAGTGCAGTGCAATTTTGTCACGGGATGGACACTGGAGACTAAAAAATGGATTCAAAATGGACATAAAAATAGATTTCTTTCAGTAGGCCAGATGGTCATAAATTCTCTAATGTTAATTTTGTTTGTTAGATGTTTTTTTTTGTGTAATGTTTGAAGGGTTAAGGTTGTGAATGGCATTGTGAATGTTGTTGATGTTGTTGTTTGTGTTGTTGTCGTTAATGTTATTATGAATGTTAAAATCATTTTTACTATTTTGTTGTTTTGTTTTGTCGTTGTCCTTGTTATTGTGATGTGATAATGTTTATTCCATTATAAGTATTATTATTAGCTTTTTTGTGTTGTTGTGGGTTGATATCATTATATTATTGTCATATAAAATTGTTACTATTGTTAATTAATACTGTTGTTATTTTTGTTGTCATTTTTATTGTTATTGTTATTATCATCATTTTCATATCTTGATTAATCAGTTATTAATTATCAAATGAGTGAATGAGAGAATTATTATTTATTTATTTATCTACTTATAAATGACTTTAATATCTGACCTGTTCTGGTTTCCATGTAACACGTTCCTTATCAAGTCGAACGAATAGTTTATTTATTTAAATATTTCTCATTTATTTTCATATTTTGTTTTTTCTATATATTTGATTTGTTTTAGTTTTTTTTAAATGATTTTTTGTAAGGTTTTTTATATTTAAAGCAACATAAATAACCCACAAACAAAGTCCCCCCCCAAAAAAAAAAAAAAAAAAACATACCACAAAACAAAAAAACACAACCCCCCAAAAAATCACACAAGCAACCCACAAACAAACCCCCCCTCCGCCCAAGAAAAAAACAAAACACCAAACCCACAAACAAAAAACGCAAACCACAAAAAAAGCACACCAAACAAAACCACACAAAAAAACACACAAACAACCCACACAAAAAAACACACAAAACAACCCACACAAAAAACACACAAACAAACCGACAAACCAACCGACGAACAAAACCCCACCAAACACACAAACAACCCACACACAAAACATACAAACAAACACGGATTTGACTCGACGGTTTAAATAATCCGGCGCCGCTTCCGCCAGCTCCGCTCACTCCATGCAATTGATCATCGTTGCATATTGGTTGATCCCAGTCGAGGGCCATTGACGTATTCCATGCGTGTTGCGCCCGGGATGGAATTCCCCGGTTAGGTGGCATGGAGGGTATGGGGGNTATATATATGTATGTATGTATATATACATATGTATATATGTGTGTGTGTGTGTTTGTGTGTGACTATGCACTTTCCTTTCTCTCTGTCAGTCCATTTTTTTCACAATTTTCCATTTTCCATGATTTTCTCTGTCTCAATATTTATATGTCGCTATACTAAATAAAGCTAAATGTACTGGTACATTTGCTTGTATAAAACAGGAATGTCGGTTACTTTGTACACATACACACCTACTAAACACCTAACATACAAGCATGCAGACAAATATACTGTTTTTAATCATTTTTTAAAAATTATTATGTCTAGTTAAGAAACCTCTGTCACCTAATTATCCACTGTGAAATTCCCTCTAATTCCTTGATATCAACAAAATTGGGATATCAAGACCTGCATTAAAAAAAAAAAAAAAAAAAAAAAAAAAAAAAAAAATCCCCCTGTATATCTCCATTAACGATGTAGTTCATTTTCCAGCTCGTAGTGGTTTATAATGAGCTATTATTAATGGTTAAAACAAATGACCCCAAACACACCCCTGGGTAAACAGTATCCCTAATAGTCGGTTGAATTCACTCTCCAGAACCTTTTAAAGGCACTTTCTAGTGAACCCAGGCCAGCTATTTATCACCTAGCTGGCTACCAGGTAAGAATAACTACCGCTCTTAAATGTGTGTGCGTGTTCTTTTTTCGTTTTTTTTTCCCCCTTCTCTCTTCTTTTTCTACCTATCTATCTTCTTTCTTTATATATATATATATATATTTCTTTCTAAAGGACGATAGATTTTGGAGATGGATTTTCAAGGGCATCGGATGCATTTTGAATCGGATATCCTTTGCTCGTAGCACAACGGACCTTAGCTTCGTTGCTTGAATGAGTTTGTTCCTTTGTTTTGTTTGATTTTCGTCTCTAGTGGTTCCCTTTCCTTCCAGTCCATACATAAGACGATATATGAAAGCTTCATTACATTTTTGACAGTGATGAATACTCGTCTCTTTTTTTTAAGTTAGTTTGGTGGATATTCTCACACAAATTCCTGTCTACATATTTTGAGAAGATTCAGCACGCTTTCTCTGCATTTACTACATTGTTATTATCCAAAGGAAATCTTAATATACAGTGTATACAGTACAAGCATTTCCCTCTAAACCAGACATCAGACTGCAATTTGAATGATTCAGTAGCCAAAGCACTAAGTTGCCCCGAAGAGACTAAGGGCTACGTCATGTCTAAAGTGCGATGTTTATTTATCTGTTGCAGAAGCCCCCCGTGGCGCCCCGTGATGTCGACCCGTTGCTAATGGTCGGGCACCCACTCGCGGGGGCCACGCCTTCGGGCCACGGCATGCCCGCCCCCTCCTACGAGCTGCCCCCGATTCGTGGGCACACCTCCTACCCCACGGGCACGACCCCTCCCCCTACCTCCTCCCCCCCATACACCAGAGAAGTGCCCTCCTCTCACGCCGGATCTTCCTTGCCCCGGAGGCAGTCCATGCTCCTGCCCTCCTACGCCCACGACTACGCCCACGACTTCTCCGGGACCTCCACCCTGCCCAGGTCGTTCTCGCGGGACCTGGGCTCGTACGGGCCGGCCGCCGCCCAGCCGCCCTACGCCCAGAACCGCCTCAGCCTCGGCCTCAGCGACATCCTGGCGGCGGAGAGAGCCATGCCCCTCTTCGCGTCCTCCCGCTTCAGCTCGACGTCCGCCATGTCTGCCCTGGGCGCTGCGGAGAGGCCGCGGGCGTCCCTGGCCGCGGCCCCGCCCACCACCACCAGGGAGGCGGGGAGCGACGCCGGCAGCCAGAGGGAAAGCTCCGTCTAGGGCCTCGGCCTCTCCGGCGACGCCTTCGCGAGACGTCGGTAGCACCACTCGCAGGTGGGTTCGAAGTTTGGGGGAATGAAGGGTATCCTGAAAA
>NW_020872098.1:226990-229303 GCF_003789085.1 Penaeus vannamei | reverse complement strand
GTAATATTCCTAGATCAAGAAGTCTTACAGAAAGGTACTCCCCAGAGAAAATGTACAATCCAGTGTCATCTTTTCTGTTAGTGGGATGACTCAAGAAATGAGATTTTTATGGTCCTACATGAAATTTTTAGTCTAGAATGCAATTAACTCTGGCAGCGAACGTCGTTAGATAAGGCAATATTTTTAATGTAACATTCTTTATTTATATTTTCAGGGATGAGACGGCACACACCAGCTGAGCAAATGAAGCTGTCAGAGCACGAATTATGTTTATGTTAAGACATTTCCCCTGTCTCTTTATTCTTGCTGCTTGACGACGTATTTCTGCCCTCCTTCCCCACCTTCTTATACATTTTCCTTCCCCCCCACTTCCCCACTTCCCCCCCTCCTTTNCTAATTTCCTTTCAACCTCTCTACTTCCTTTCGTTAATTTCCTGCCTTTTCCCTTTTTTTTATCTGTTTATTGATTTCTCCGTTTCCTCATCCATTTTTTCTCACCACTTTTACTTTTCTTCTATTTTTCCTTTTCTTGTCTTGCTTCTTCGTCCGCTTTTATTGACTTCCACCCCAGTTCTCCCCTTTCTGTTTATTTTATTTTTTTCTTTATTCATTTTTTTTCTATTATTCATCATCTTACTGATTATCCTCCGTCCTCGCCTCATCTTTCCCTCATATGATTCCCCTTTCCATTCCCTCCTTCTCCCTAATAACTTCCTTCGCCTCTTCTCCTTTGACCTGACCGTTTTCCCTCCCTCCTTTCTCCTTTCCATTTCCGGATTTTTCCCTTTCTCTTCCCGTCAGCCCCCTCCGCCCCCCCNTATATATATATATATATAATATAATATATATATATATATAATATATTATTATATATATTATATATATATATATATATATATATATATATATATATATATATATATATATAATATATATATATATATATACATATATATATATATATATATATATATATATATATATATATATATATATATATATATATATATTCATACATATACATATATATACATATAGATACACACACACTCAACACACGCACTGATAAACATACGTTTTTGTACGTATGCAGATTTTTTGTGCGTGTGTGTTTAATCAGCTACCGCAATAACTTCCAATTTATTATGTGCATATGAGCTTGTAAAATCGTGCACAACAGACGTAACTATGAGTCCTCCCCCTCTCCCCTCGTCCCTCCTGCCCCCCCCCCCTTGCCAAACATGGCTAGAATCGGGTTGTTCTTTGGAGGCCATCTTCGGAGGCCGCGTCGAAACGGCCTCTCCCTCACCACTCCCTCACCCTCTCTTTCCTTCCTCCCCCCACCACGCTCCCTCCATCCCTCCCCCACCCCTGCGTCTTAAGTATCTCGAAAAAGGCTCGTAAAATAGAGAAAATAAGAAGGCGGCAGACGCTCTCGCACACACACGCACCGCCTCCATAACGCAATCTGGAAGTAAGATCTCCAGGAGGCAGAAATCGGCCGCTCTCTTCCCACGGAGGAGACGGAAGGGAACATGTCTTTATCTTCTTATCAGTTCCTTATGAGGAAGGGACTTATTGAGGGGGAGACCGCGCCGAAATAGGGGTTGTAAATGTCGATGATGATAACAATTGAGGCTAATGATGGTGAGGCAGATAATGAATGATGATTATGATTGTGACGGCGATGGAGGTCGGGTCCGCGACTGGAGGCGAGTTTGCGGTGATGGTAATTAAAGCTGGTGATGGATGTCTTCATTACGGAGATGCTCGGCCCAGTGATGATGTAACCAGAGGCATTAATTGTTGCATTGATTATTGAAAGGAAAATACGAAGAGATTGGATTTTCGTTGACTCTCTCTCTCCTGTGTGAGTTCTTCGTTCTTGCTATGTACTGTTTATTCTCTTCTGAGCTTCATTCTTTTTTCATATGTTCTCCTTGAATTATGTCCTCATTTGGCTTTTATGAACTCCGCGCAAACCTCTACTTAGAGAGATAAGTAAGGGAAATAAAACAGATAATATCTATATATTTTTTCTTCGTTCTGTTTTTATGTTTGAATATTTCTGATTAAGTCTATAGTTTTCCCTCGATTTTTATACCTTTTCTTGTATTATCTTGCATTCTGTTTTATATTATTGATTTCCTAATAAATTTCACTTTAGTATTTTTTCCCTCTTCGTTTCACGGTTTTCTACGTATATTTTGATATTCATTTTGAAGAAATATATTGACGCTGTTAAAGGAGCCTCATACATCTTCATTAGGATATACTTAGATCATAAAACTCCTCATGTTATTCAAAAGCCTT
>NW_020872098.1:216990-219490 GCF_003789085.1 Penaeus vannamei | reverse complement strand
TATATAGTATATATGGTATAGTTTATTAATATATAATATATATATTAGTACTGTATATATATATATGCTTCATATATAGTACTGGAGAGAATTTATATATAAAGCGGTAGTTATATATAATATATATATATAATAGACACAGCCTCATAGCTATACGTTAATAACTATAATATAATATCCACATGCTAATGCGGATATTAGTATTAGTATACACACACACACAGCACACCACACACACACACACACACCACACACACAGCACACACACACCGCACACAACACAACACTATATATATGTAAGGTATTATAGTTATATACTTTATGATTATAGGTCAGTATATACCTAGTACTATATATACTATTATATTATATATATAAGTGTTTAGTACTATTATATATTAGGCTATATGTCAGAATATATAATATAATTATATAGAATATAGGGTATAGTAGTATGTATATATATATAATATTAGTATATATATATAGTTATTATATTATATTATTAGTATAGTATATAGTATACCAGACCTTCTGACGAAGCGCAACCCACACATATAGCATACACATACAAGCCTTGTGTGCGGAACACGTAGGCCAGACAGAACACTCACACACATAGCATGCAGTTACTGGGGTGATATGCTATATTAGGGCACGTATCGTATGATAACAATGTATGTGATAAGAGAGTACGTGGAGTTTAATCACTACTTGATTTTGCGTGTAAACGATGCACTATAGTATTTCTGTAGTGGGCAGATAGGCACAGCCAAGGTGGATATCTATTGAAAGGTAGCGGATGGGCGGGTGGATTTGGATGAGTTGGCTGATTTAAGCAGATGTACACACAAAAGCACATTTGGGGGTGTCCTCATGCATCTGTGTGCCTGTGCTTTCGAATGATTGTTGACGATGTTTCTTATGTTTACATGTGTGTGTGTGTGTGCGTGTGTGTGTGTGTGTGTGTGTGTCTGCGTGTGAGTGTGTGTGGTGTGTGTGCATGCCCATTATGTCTTTAATCCTTCCACACGTGTTTTATTACCATTAAAAAAAAAGAAAAAAAGACAATCTAAGGTCAAAATTAGACAGAATGCCCCCGAACAGCCGTGATCCTTCCATGAGTTCTTAAATAGCGTTATCAAAATAATGCCACATAATTTTCTCATGGAGGCACACCAGGCAAACGCGTCTGTCTGTATAAGCATATCAAAGAGCTGTTTACAAACAAGCTGTCGTCCGTTCTTAAACAGATGGCATGTGAAAGATAAATAAACATGAATAAAGCTTTTCCTTTTGCGGTGACGGAGAGGAAGAGGAATGAGGAAGAGAGAGAGAAAAAAAGGGGAATAGAGAAGGAGGAGTGAGAAGCAAAGATAGATAGATAGAGAGAGAGAGAGAGAGAGAGAGAGAGAGAGAGAGAGAGAGAGAGAGAGAGAGAGAGAGAGAGAGAGAGAGAGAGAGAGAGAGAGAGAGAGAGAGAGAGAGAGAGAGAGAGAGAGAGAGAGAGAGAGAGAGAGGAGAGGAGAGGAGAGATAGAGAGGAGAGAGAGAGAGAGGGAGAGAGAGAGAAGAGAGAGAGAGAGAGAGAGAGAGAGAGAGAGAGAGAGAGAGAGAGAGAGAGAGAGAGAGAGAGAGAGAGAGAGAGAGAGAGAGAGAGAGAGAGAGAGAGAGAGAGAGAGAGAGAGGAGAGGGGGGGGAGGGAGAGAGAGAGAGAGAGAGAGAGAGAGAGAGAGAGAGAGAGAGAGAGAGAGGAGAGAGAGAGAGAGAGAGAGAGAGAGAGAGAGAGAGAGAGAGAGAGAGAGAGAGAGAGAGAGAGAGGGGGGGGGGGGAGAGAAAGATAGATAGAGAGACAGAGAGAGAGACAGACAGACAGAGAGAGAGAGAGAGTAAGAAGGAAATATAGAGAGAGTGTGTGTGAGAAAGAGAGAGGGGGTGGGAGATGGAAGAATGTGAGAATGAACGACCAAATAAAAAAAGGGAGAGAGAAATCAAAGGAATATAAAGAGAAAGGGAGGGAGAGAGGAACAGAGAGAAGGGACAAGGTAGTGAAACAAGTGTTATGATAAAAGGATAATAGGAAGAAGAGAATGTGAGGTCGATAGAAATAGAACTACTATAATGGAAGACAAAATTTCAATTAAATTCGATAAAAATGTAAATGGGAGAAATAATGGAACAGGATAATTAGAGAGAAAAGAGAGACCGAAAAAAGTAAAAAACATGAACAAACAAAATAAAAAAACGCAAGAATTCACAAAAAACAACATACGAAATAACAAATAGATAAATAAGAAAATTAAAAAAGATAAATAATAACAAAAACAAGAAAAAGAGAAAAAGAGAGAAAAGACGCAGACAGACAGAACTCGCATCCCCCAAACAGCACTGCATAAATGACCCCGTCTACCTTCGAGGTCAAGGCGCCAGGTTCATCAGTTCAAAACAAACTTTCAATAAATTCGATAAAATGCAAATGGGAGAAATAATGGAACAGGATA
>NW_020872098.1:202940-204366 GCF_003789085.1 Penaeus vannamei | reverse complement strand
GTGAATGGGGGGAGGGGAGGAATGTGGAGGCAAGAAGGGGAAATAAGGAAGGAAGAAGGAGGAGGGTGATAAGAGGAGGAGGGAGAGGGGAGGATGATGCGTAGGGAAGGGGGGCGGGGATGGGGGAGATGTGTAGGGAGGGGGGGCGGGGGTGGGGGAGATGTGTAGGGAAGGGGGAAGAATGTTGGAGGGACAAGAAGGGAAAATAAGGAAGAAGAAGGAGGGAGAAAAGGGGAGGATAAGGAGGAGGGAGAAAGGGGGAGGATAAGGAGGAGGAGGGAGAGGGGAGCGGGGAAGGTTGTGAAGGTGAAGGGGGAAGAAGGGAGGGGGACAAGGAGGGAAAATAAGGAAGAAGGAGGAGGGTAAATGGGGATGTAAGGTAGAAGAAGGAGGGGGGAAAGGAGGGAAAGGAGGAAGAGAAGATAAGGAGGAGGGGGAAATGGAGAATAACGAAAGGGGAGAGGGGAAGAAAATGAGAAGGATGGAGAAAGGGAAGAAGGAAGAAGAGGAGGAGGAGGAAAGGAATGAAAAGAGGAAAATAAGCAAGAAAAAGGAGGGGGATAAGGATAAAAAAAAGTGTTGAAAGGCGGAAGAAAGGCTGAAGAAATTAGAAGATAAGCAAAGTGAAGAAGAGGAAGAAAACAACACAAGGAGTGGAGAGGGAAGAGGAGAAGAAAGAAAGAAAGGGGAAAGCAAGGAAATAGAAAACAATAAGACGGAAGGAGAGGGTAGAGAAGAAGGTAAGAAAAGAAGGAAATAAGGAGATAGGGAAAGGAGGAATACGAGGAGAGATGACAGGAAGAGAGGAAGAAGGAAGAGAGATAATGGAGAGAGAAAAAAAATAAAGAGAAAAAGGAACGAGCAAACACGCGAAAGGAAGAAGAAGGAGGATGGAAAAGAAGAGAAGGGAAAAAGGGAAAATAGGAAGGAAGGAAGAACGAAGGAGAAAAAAGGAAGAGAGAGTAAAAGTATGCAAAGGAAAAAGAGAAGAGAGAAGGGAGAAGAAAGAATAAGAAAAGGAGAAAAGAAATACAGAAAGGAGGGAATGAGATGGAAGAGAAGGGGTGAGAGAAAGAAGGAGAGAAAAGGTGAGAGACATGGAGGAAAAGGAGATAGAATGGAATAGTAGGAGAAAAAGAAAAGAAAAGATAAAAAAAGAAGGACAGTTTAAGAGAAAAATAAAAAGTGGAAGAAATAGAATAGAAAGAAAGCGGAAAAAAATAATAAAGAGAGTGGATACATAACAAAGAGGAGGAAAGAAGGAAGGAGGAAGGAAGGAAGAGGGAAGGAGGAAGGAAGACAAGGAAGGTTAACAGGAAGCAGGAGCAGAAGAGGAGGGGAAGGGGGGAAGGAGGGAGGGGGGGGTCTGAGCACCTGCCGCCTACGCACAAGACATTAATTAAAGATTAATGAAGGTATTATGGTT
>NW_020872098.1:182940-197940 GCF_003789085.1 Penaeus vannamei | reverse complement strand
AAAGAAAAGAAAGAAAGAAAAAAAAAACATACTTATTTCTATATATCTATATCTACCTATCTATTTCTATCTATCAATCTCCATCTATCTATCTATCCATTATCAACTATCTCTACCTATCTATCTATATCTATTCATCTAATAACACTGAAGATAACGGTGACCCATCTATCTATCTATCCATCTATCTACCTATCAACATCTCCCAATCTAACTGTCTCCATCCATCTATCTATCTGTCTACATCTATCTATCCATCTATCTATCTATCCCCATCTATGTATCTATCTATCTCTATCTGTCTCCATCTATCTATCTCTCCATCTATCTATCTCTATATATCTCTATCCATCCATCCATCTATCTATCTCTATATCTCTCTCCATATCTCTCCATCTATCTATTCATCTATGTATCTATCCATCCACCTATCTCTATCTATCTCTATCTGTTTATCTAATACACTAAAGATAACAGTAAAAATCACCATTATCATTCACTAAGTGTATTTAAGTGTCACCGAAACGACATGGCAGGTGGGGTGGCTCGGGGGAGGGGGTGGGGGGTAGAGGGGAAGGGGGCGAGCAGACATCTTTTTACGAGTCTGTGTGGCGTCGGGGGAGTGGGGGAGGGGGAGAAGGGGAGTAGGGTGGGGTGGAAAGGAGAGGGAGAGGGAGGGGGAGGGAGAGAGGGAGGAGGGTAGGGGTGGGTGAGGGGGAGGGGAAGGGTGGTAGAGGGAGAGGGTGAAGAAGGATATCTGTTTTGTACTTACGTTTTACATATTTAGGAGGAGAGAGAGAGAGAGAGAGAGAGAGAGAGAGAGAGAGAGAGAGAGAGAGAGAGAGAGAGAGAGAGAGAGAGAGAGAGAGAGAGAGAGAGAGAGAGAGGAATAGATAGATTGATGAGATATATATAGAAAGAGAGAGAAAGAAAGAAGCGTGCTTCCATACGCGTGGCAGAGAATTAGAGAATAAAGAAGAAAGAAAAAAAAAATCAGAAAGAGAAAATGATAATAATGAAATCGAAAATAAACACACACACACACACACACACACACACACACACACACACACACACACACACACACAAACACACACACACACGTAACAGACTTATCAAAATACGGACATACACATTTATAGATAGACATAAACCTAAATACGAATATACACATAACCGTTATCATAGGCCTAAGTATTCATAAATATATAGATGTAAGTATAAAATTTTACGCACATACACGAATACATACACGCAATATACAAAAATAGGGAGAAAAACTCAGATAACCTACATAAACATACGAATAACTAAAACACATGAAGAGAAAGTAAATACAAAAAAAATAAGATACAAAAAGATAAACAGTAATTGCTTTATGGCTCAGATAATGTGGTTTGTGATAATATCTTTTTTTATTCGGATAAAAATCGTTAATGGGGTCATTATTGAGTAAGGTAATATGAAAGCTAACGTTATTTGGTAATTGCGAGTCATGAGAAATTATTCAAAGAAAAAGGAAAGAAAGAAAGAAAGAAGAAGAAAAATAAAAAAAAAACACGTAACGGTTTCAGGTTAGGTTAAATTGTCGTTTTTGTCTCTATGTCGGTTTTCATTATCGTGTTTTTTAACCTTTATTCTGTGTTTTCCTCTTTTGTCTATGTTTGTCTCGCTTTTTATCTCATATATCTATTTATTTATCAGTTTTTCCCTTATTCTCTTTGAGGTTGTTAGGTTAAATTGTTCGCTTGTTTCTGGGTTATTGTAGTTTGTCTCTATGTCGGTTTTCACTATCGTGTTTTATGCTTTATTCTGTGTTTTGTCTCTTTTGTCTATGTTTGTCTTGCCTTTTCTCTCATTTATATACGTTTATTGGTTTTTCCCTTATTCTCTTTGTCTTTCTTTCTCATCCTCTCTCTCTGTCTCTCTCGTTCTATATAAAGATCTATTTTTTGCGATAGTTTATCCTTAAAGTTTTAGTTTCTCACTATACAATAGATCCAGACAAAAAACTAAACAATAAGAGCGATTTGGAATGAAACAGAGAGAAAATACAAAGCAAGATAAATAGAGAAATAGAGAAATAAAAAAAAAAAAAAATGTTGGAACAGTTTTAGGCGGGAGTGAAATGTGGCAAAAGTGTGTGTGTCAACATTCAAGAAATCGCTTTTAATCCCCTTCATCCAATGAATAATCACGGAAAATGGGATTTATTCAGTGACGTTCATGTTTTGTGCAAAGAAATGGAATATTTTCGATCGGCTGTTTCAACGTAGCGACGAGATGGAAGCAAAAAGAAAAACGAGAAGTCCAGACGGCTGTTCCGCCATTCCGTGAGTAGACAAACATTTCATCTTTTCATCATTATTGTCGTTTTTTCTTATTTGTTTCTTTTTTGGGGGGGCTTTTTCTTGGTAAATTTCTATATTACGTCCGCCGCCGCTATAGGGGGGTTTCCGCGCAATGAAACCTACCTATTTGCATTGTATAGAGTGAGAGGAATCCAACGATACCGAAATTATAGTTATTATAGAAAATTACCCTTTTTATTGTAGTATAATCAGGATGAACAAGGTATACCATGAACAGAAGAGCAATGGAAAGTCATGTGAATAACCGTGATTATTTTCACTGTGAGGTTATATTATTAGGGTAATTTTATATATTACGTCCGCCGCTCCGACATCGTCGCCCCCGATATAGGGCCCAAGTTTGCCGCTAACGGGGGGTTTCCGCGCAATAAAACCTACATATTTGCATTGTACAGAGTGAGAGGAATCCAACGATACCGAAATCGTAGACATTGGTTATGCGGACGTAATATAGAAAATTACTTTTTTTTTTTTTTATAACACGAGACAATTTTGTTTTTTTTTTTTCTTCCACATACGAGACGGAGATATATGAATTACTCTCTTAGTGCCTGCAAGTGTGGGAACCGGGACGCGGGCCTGCAAGCGTGGAAACCGGGACGCGGGTTCTATGAGTATATTTGCATGTATTAATATAATAGATATGATCATTTTTTGTGTGGGGGTAAGGGGGGGTAACATAAGTATATTTGCGTGCATTAATATATAATCATTCATATACCTACATTATTATTTTGTATAATCCATAGACTTTACGATGTATATATAAGTAGCAACTTACTTTCTTTGTTTCCGTTTTAAGTCGCAAATTTTCGTTTACTTGGACATTCATTGATAAAATGTTTGGGATGAAAAACAAGTGAAAATTGCGGGAAATCGAGAAATACGATGATAATAGAGAAAAAAAAGATATGCGTTATCCATACAAGGGGGGGGGCGGGGTGGATGATTGGTTTATACAGATCCATGGAAAGAGTGAGTGAGTGAGTGAGAGTGAGTGAGTGAGTGAGTGAGTGAGTGAGTGAGTGAGTGAGTGAGTGAGTGAGTGAGTGTGAGTGAGTGAGTGATGAGTGAGTGAGTGAGTGAGTGAGTGAGTGTGTGTGTGTGTGTGTGTGTGTGTGTGTGTGTGTGTGTGTGTGTGTGTGTGTGTTAGTGAGTGAGTGTGTGTGTGTGTGTGTGTGTGTGTGTGTGTGTGTGTGCGTGTGCGTGTGCGTGTGTGTGTGCGCGTGTGTGTGCGTGTGCGTGTGCGTATGCGTATGCGTGTGCGTGCGTGTGTGTGTGTGTGCGTGTGCGTGTGTGTGTCTGTGTGTGTGTGTTTGTATGTGTGCGTAGGTGTATGAGCCATCCTTTTCTGCTTTAAACAGCTGTTGTTGTCTTAACATGAACGTCTTCTCACACCTGTTTTTCTATTAGTTCTCTCCGTTTTCTTTGTGTTTGTTTGTATTTTTGTATTACTGTATTGTATTGTATAATCTTTCTTCCTCTTCTCTTCCTTATCCTCGTCTTCCTCTCTTTCTCTTCCTTATCCTCGTCTTCCTCCTCCTCCTTCCCCCCCTCCTCCTCTTCTCTTCCTCCCTCCTTCCCCCCTCCTCCTCCTTCCCCCCTCCTCCTCCTTCACCCCCTCCTCCTCCTTCTCCCCCCTCCTCCTTCACCCCCTCCTCCTCCTTCTCCCCCTCCTCTCCTTCTCCCCCTCCTCCTCTCCTATTTCCCCTCCCCCCTTTTCCTCCTCCTCCTCCTCTTCTTCCCCCTCCTCCCCTCCTTTTCTATCCTCCTCCTTCTCCCTTTCCTCTCCTCCTCTCCCTCTTCTCCCTTCTTTTCTATCCTCCTTCTCCCTCTCCCCCTCCTTCCTCCTTCCTCCTTCCTCTTCCTCCTTCCTCCTTCCCTTCCTTCTGTTATATCTTCCTCCTACAGTGGATATATATGTGTGTTTATGCGTTTATGTGTGACAGAAGAGGAAAGAAAGAATCACCCCCCAAAAAAAAAAAAAAAAAAAAAAAAAAAAAAATCCAGACCCGAACCTTATTTAACTATAGCGCACCCGATCCCCCCCCCCCCAATCCAATGCCGAACCCGGGGGAACCTCAATAGAACCCCAACCCCACCCCTCCTCCCCCCTCAAATCCCACCCTTACTGCTTAAAGATGTCAGATAGACTGGAAGGAGCAAAGGGAGGAGGGGGTGTGGGGGGTAGGGAGGGAGGAGGGAGGGGGGGTTGACGCCATCTTGGAGAACTTTAAACCCCATTTCACGCGAAGATTAAAAGTGATCGGTTGATTTGATTCGATTTGGTTTTATCAATGCTTTGTATGTCTTGATTTTTTTGAAATTGTTTTTATTGTATGATTTGATATTTTGTTGTTGATTTTTTTTTTTTTTGAGTTGTATTGCTTTTTTGTTGATTTTTTTTTGTTGTTTTTGTATGTTTTGGATTTATTTTTTGTTGATTTTGTAGTTTTTGCTGCTTTTTGTATGTCTTGAGTTTTGGTCTTTGTTAGCATTTTTTCCATTTTGTTGTGTGTTCTTATGTCTTGATGTTCATGTTTTGTCGAAAATTATAGAAATCAACGTTGTCGTTTGTTAGTTTTTTTCTTTTTTAATAGGCCTTATAATTATGCGGTTATTACGATGGTTTTCCATTATTTTCATCTGTCGTTATTTATTTTTATATTAATACCTTAATGGAAAAATGATAACAAGCGAGCAATCATATTTCGCTTGTTTGGTATCATTTCATAACGATTTCCGAGGATTATTGAAAAGGAAACATTAAAAAGCATTAAAGTTTTTTTTTACAGATGTTTGTAGGGAAACAAAAGTGCATTAAAAGCGTTTATTAGTAGATGTTTGTGAGGAATTAAGGTGTATTTAGAATTGATGTTAAACCGGTTTCATTCTTTGGATGTTAGTATTGTTCGTTGTGTTATGAGCGTGTTTTAGCATTTAGGTTAAATGCTTAGAGGCATTAGTTACATTCATTGGTGATCCTCAGTCTGTTTGTCTGTCTGTTCTCTCCCTTAGAGGCATATGTCATTCATTGGTGATTTTTTTCTCTCTCTCTCTCTCTCTCTCTCTCTCTCTCTCTCTCTCTCTCTCTCTCTCTCTCTCTCTCTCTCTCTCTCTCTCTCTCTCTCTCTCTCTCTCTCTCTCTCTCTCTCAGGCGTATTTTTTCCTTCCCTCGCTATTATTTATTTTATCTTCCATGCAACCCTCTTCTCTAATTTCTCCCTACACCTACGAATGTATACGCGCGCGTGCCACGTATACTCTAACGCAAACGCAGTCAAACGCAAATATGCACACGCACACGCCCACGCACACGCACACGCACACGCCCACGCACACGCACACGCACATAACACACTCCCCCCATCCCACATACACCCCCCCACAAACATACACAGTCCCCCCAACCCCTCCTACACCCCCCCCCCACATACGCTCTCCCCCTCACCCGTAACCGCTTCCCCCCCCTCCCCCTCCCCCCCCCACCCCGTTCGCCGTCAGCCCCTTTGTCCATTGTCTCTCCCTCTGTTTTGCCAAGTATTTTTCAGCAGGTGATGGAGCGAGCTGGAGAATTATGTTTTCACTTTGGCGCTCGCTCGGTGGGCGGCCTTTGTCCCGCGGCGCTGGAGCTCGCGTTGTTATCCTTTTGTGCTCTTAAGGGCGTTTTTAGCGGGGGGTGGGGGGAGGGGGAGGGTGATGGAGAGAGGGAGGGGGGAGGAGGAAGTCTTTGACTGTTCCTACTGTGTGTGAGTGTTGGGGGAGGAGGGGTTGGAAGGAGGGGTGGTAGGGTGTGGTGGTGGGGTTTTGTGAAGGGGGAGGGTTGGGGGAGGTGGAAGAGGGGGTGGAGGGAGAAGGGAGTAGTGGTGGGGAAGTGGGGTTTGGGAAGGGGAGGGTTGTGGAGGTGGGGGTGGGGTGAGGTGAAGAGGTGGATGTGATGGGGATGGGAAGGGGTTGGGGGAGATGGGGAGAAAGAAAGGGTGAATGGGTGTTTTGTTTCTTGTGATGTGTACGATGATGTGCGTAATTATGCATGTGTGTGTGTACGTGTGTGTATGTATGTATGTATATCTATCTATCTATATATATATGTATGTATGTATGCATGTATATATGAATGCGTGTGTACATATGTTTGTACGCAGGTGCATATGTGCCCGCGTGCATGTAGGTATGCATATGCAAATTCGCACAAGCCTACACATACACACAGCGAATAACAACATAAACACGTGGAATTACAATGGTGTCTGTGTATACATGTGTTAGCCTAAACAACACCAGAGACTTCCGTGTGTGTGTGTGTGTGTGTGTGTGTGGTGTGTGTGTGTGTGTGTGTGTGTGTGTGCGTGTGCGTGTGTGCGTGTGGGGGGAAGGGGGGGGGAGGGGGTGCCTGATTGACGGGGAAGGAAGCTGCAATAAATCCAAATTTCTCCATTCGTCATCCATCGCCAATATTTGTTTAATAATCTTATTTGGTTAAATTATTGAACATAATTCGAAAGTCATTAACACTGTTAGAGAAAATTAACTTCTTCATTAGAAAGGGATTAACCGAATTCGATGAATAATTAACGTGATTAGAAAATGGTTACTTTAATTAGCAATTGATTAGCTTAATTAAAAAAAATATATCAATTTGATTAGAAAACGATAATTAACGAAAATTGTTTATCACCTATTCGTTGTGGAGTTTAAGTTCTCGTCAATAATGATATCGTTGCTATTTCTATTGATTAGGTTGTAATTATTGCTGTCAAGTATTATTATTCTCACGCACGCACACACGCGCGCGCACGCACGCACGCATGCACGCACGCACGCACGCACGCACGCACGCACGCATGCACCACGCACGCACACACACCCACGCACACACAACACCACCACACACCACACCACCCCCCCACACCCCCCCCACACACACACACACACCACACACACACACACACACACACACACACACACACACACACACAACACACACACACACACACACACACACACACACACACACACACACAAAGCATTCTCGAAACTCAAATATTTGGGCTCGCAGCGTCCGGTTGGCTTTGTTGTTGCAAGCATTTTGCAACAATAACTGCGCTGAGAATGTTGCACCTTGCATGTTGCGATTCTTCGATGCGTTCCTTTTTTTTTTTCTTTTTCTTTCTTTCTTTTCTTTATTTTGTGTCAGTTTTTCATTTTTCTTCATTTTGTGTCAGTTTTTCCTTTTTTCTTTATTTTGTGTCAGTTTTTCTTTTTTTTATTTTGTGTATTTTTTCGTTATTTTCTTTATTTCTTCTTTATTTTGTGTCAGTTTTTCCTTTTCTTCTTTATTTTGTGTCAGTTTTCCTTTTTTTATTTGTGTGTTTTTTTTTTATTTTGTGTCAGTTTTCCTTTTTTTTTGTGTCAGTTTTTTTCGTTATTTTCTTTATTTCATCTTTTATTTTGTGTCAGTTTTCCTTTTTTTATTTTGTGTCAGTTTTCCTTTTTTATTTTGTGTCAGTTTCCTTTTTTTTGTGTCAGTTTTTTCGTTATTTTCTTTATTTCATCTTTATTTTGTGTCAGTTTTCCTTTTTTATTTTGTGTCAGTTTTCCTTTTTTATTTTGTGTCAGGTTTCCTTTTTTGTGTCAGTTTTTGCGTTATTTTCTTTATTTCATCTTTATTTTGTGTCAGTTTTTCCTTTTTTATTTTGTGTAGTTTTTTCGTTATTTTCTTTATTTCTTCTTTATTTTGTGTCAGTTTTTCCTTTTTTCTTCATTTTGTGTCAGTTGTTCCTTTTTTATTTTGTGTCAGTTTTTTTCGTTATTTTCTTTATTTCTTTATTTTGTGTCAGTTTTTCCTTTTTTTCTTTATATTATGTCAGTTTTTTCGTTATTTTCTTTATTTCTTTATTTTGTGTCGGTGTTTTTCGTTATTTTTCTTTCTATGTATGGGTGTGTAAGAGTGTATGTAAGTGTATGTGTGAGTGCGTGTGCGTGCGTATTTATGAATGTGTGTGTGTGTGCGTGCGTATGTGTGTGTAAAAGTACGCACGTATATGCATATGTGATTGTGTGTGTGTGCGTGTGCGTGTGTGTGTGTGCATGTGTATGTGTAAAAGTACGCACGTATATGCATATGTGTTCATATGTACGTCTGTGGTGGCGTGTGTGTGTGTGTGTGTGTATACATTCGCTCTATCATGCCACCCTTTGTGATTCAAGGGCTGAATTAACGAGGTATTTACTCTGTTATCTCTGTTGAGGTATTTGCATGGGACGGTTTGTCAATCCTTTCTTTGTCTCTGCCCCCCTCCCCCCCCTCTCCCCACTGTACCTCTCCCTCTCCCTTTTATTCCGTCTTTCATTCTTCCTCTCTTTATTTAGTCTCTTCTCTTCTGTCTGTTTGTCTGTTTTCTCTCTCTTTTTCTTTCTTTCTTTCTTTCTTTCTCTCTCTCTCTCTCTCTCTCTCTTCTCTCTTCTCTTTTCTCTCTCTCTCTCTCTCTCTCTCTCTCTCTCTCTCTCTCTCTCTCTCTCTCTCTCTCTCTCTCCTCTCGTCTCTCTCTCTCTCTCTCCTCTCCCTCCCTCCCTCCCTCCCTCCCTCTCTCTCTCCCTCTCTCCTCCCTCTCCTCTCCTCTCTCTTCTCTTCCTCTCTCTCTCTCTCTCTCTCTCTCTCTCTCTCTCTCTCTCTTCTCTCTCTCTCCCTCTCTCTCTCCCTCTCTCCCTCTCTCCCTCTCTCCCTCCCTCCCTCCCTCCCTCTCCCCTCCCTCTCTCCCTCCCTCCCTCCTCTCCCTCCCTCTCTCTCTCCCTTTCATCCTTTTTTTTCCTCCGCCCTTTCCCTCCCTCTCTCTCTCCCTCTTTTATTTTTTGCCTCAAGCCCCTCCCCGTCACTCGCTTTATCATCCAGCATTCATCATCGCTTTTGGAATAAAGGTCTTTTATTTTTTGATGATACGATTCGGACAAATCGATTGCTTGCAAAACCCGCCAATAATTCAAGAGTCAAAACCGATATCACATTCCCAGCCGGCGAATTATCTATGCAACGTGCAACAATGGCAGCTCGGCGGTTCGTCATCGGCGGGGGGAAAATGTGTGTTATTGTCTCGTTGCAACATGGCAAGATTGATCACGAGGGAGGGAGGGTGGGAGGGAGGGAGGGAAGAGGAGGGAGGAGGGATTGCGCGGTGCAGTCCCCGCAACACACACACTCGCGTTTTCAGTGTTTCGGGTTTGTTTGGTTCGCGAGGCCTTGTTTTTTTTTTTTTTTTTGTTTTTGTTTAGTTACTTTTTTGTTTACTCCTTGTTTTATTGTTGTTTCTGTTTTTTGGTTAATTTTAACTGTTCATCGTATTTTTTTCGTATTTTTTTACTGTTCATCGTTCAATTGTTTTTTTGCTTACTCTTATTTTTTTATTATTTGTTTTTGTTTTGTTTTCTTGTCATTTATCTTGTTTCCTATTTCGTGTTCTTCCTATTATGATGTATATCGTCATGGTATTGCTATTATTAGCCTTGGTGCTCACAAAGCTACTTTCAGCAGTCAGGTATTGGCTCTCAGATCCACTCAGATCCACTCAGATCCTCTCCTGCCTCTCTTTGTCAGCTCTTGTGAGTTCTATGGGATTCGGGTCTTTGTGTGGTTTCTTATATTCCTCCTCTACCTCTTCTTTCTCTCTCTTTTTTTTCTTTTTCTTTTTTCTTTTCTTTTCTTTTCTTTTTCTTTTTCTTTTTTCTTCTTCTTCTTCTTCTTCTCCTTCTTCCCTTTATCCTTCGCACCTACTCTCCCTCTCTTCCTTTTCCCCCTACCTCCCTCCCCTATCTTTCCTCCTTTCCTCCATCCCCTCCTCTTCCCCTCCCCCATTCCCTCCTTTCCTCCATCTCCTCCCCTCCCCACTTCCTCCTCTTCCCCTCCTTTCCTCCATCCCCTCCCCTCCCCACTTCCTCCTCCTCTTCCCCTCCCCCATTCCCTCCTTTCCCCATCCCCTTCCCCCCCACTTCCCCCTCCCCATTCCCTCCCTCCCCACTTCCCCATTCCCTCCCTCCCTCGACTTACCGCCATCTCTCCAGTCTCTCTTTTCCCCTTTTTTTTTCTCTCTCTTTTTTGAGGGTGTGAGGAGGAGGGGAAGAGGGAAAGGGGGGGAGTGGTCCTCCGGGTGAGTCTGAGGAGGATCTGTGTCACCACTCGTGCCTCCTCGACCGCGGCTGGAGAGGACACTTGACAAGGAGTCGTAGGAAAGGCTCCTTCGAGGTCGAGCTTTTTCGGGGGAGGTTGGAGGAGGGGGGAGAGGAGGGTGTATGTTGCGCGGGAGGAGGGAGGGAGGGGGAGGTGGGAAAGGAGAAAGGAAGGAGGGAGGGGTGGGAAGAGAGGGGGGAGGGAGGAAAAAGGAGAGAAGGAAATGAAGTGGGAGGAGTGAGAGTGAGAGGAAAGACAGTGGAGAGAAGGAAGAAGAAGAGTGGGAGAAGGAAAGGTTGGAGAAGGAAGGAAGGAGATGGAGGAAGGAAAGAAATGGACAGAAGGAGGAAGGAAGGAAGGGAGTGGATAGAAGAAAGGAAGGCAGGAGATGGAAGGAAGGAAGTAGAGAGAAGGAGGAAGGAATGAGATTGGAGGGAAGGAGGAAGGAAGGATAGAAGGAAGGAAAGGAATTGAGAGAAGGAGGAAGGAAGCAAATGGGAGGGAAGGAAGGGAATTGAAGAGGAGAGGAAGGAAGGATTTTAAGTAAGCTTTGTAATATATATTGAAAATGCAATAATGAGTTGAAAATATTTCATGTAAATTCAGGAAAAAAGTAAAATACAGGAAATTTAAATCTGAGGTTTCCTTAATCTCTTCATACTGGAATTACATTTTTTTTTATAATTTTCAATAATGAATTCACATGAAGTAGAAATGTTTTCCCTGAAGGAGGAGGAGGAGGAGAGAAGAAGAAGAAGAAGAAGAAGAAGAAGAAGAAGAAGAAGAAGAGAAGAAGAAAGAAGAAGAAGAAAAAGAAGAAGAAGAAAAAAAAAAAGAAAGAATTAAAAAAGAAAACTGGATATACTGCATCATTTTTTTTTTCTTTTTTTGAAGACTGTGTAAAGACTTAAGATTCGGTCACGGGCGATGAAGAAAAAAAGAAAAAGAACGAAAAAAAGAGAAAAAGAGGTTGAAGGAACTCTGATATTGACGGAGGCAAAGAGATATGGATCATTTCACAAAATTTCCTTTTGTGCCCGCCGTCGCTCGCTCGTGTGTGTGTGTGTGTGTCTGTCTGTCTATGTGTGAGGGATATGTGTGTTTGTGTGTATGTGTTAGAGTGGTGTGTGTGTGTGTGTGTGGTGTGTTTGTGTGTATGTGTTAGAGTGTGTGTGTGAGTGTGTGAGTGAGTGAGTGATGCCTCGGTGGAAGTCACGGACTCGTTCTCTTTTATAACTCAAAAAAAAAAAAAAAAGTCTTGCGACTTCACTTCTTTTGCAACTTTTAAATATTCCACCCGTCCCCTCCCATCCCCCCACCTCCCCCACCTCTCCTTTCGTTTATTCTCCTTCCACCTTCTGTTCTGCTCGTCTTTTCATTCTTCTTCCTCCTCATCCTTCCTCCTTGTCCTTTTTCTCTGTCCACGAATCCTTTTTTCCTCTTCATTCTTTCTTTTCTTATCCGTCCTGTTCACTCCCCCCCCCCCCGCCTCCCCGGTTCTTCTTCCTCTCACGCTTCCTCCCTGGGTCATCATCTTTCCATCATCGTTCCTTTTATGTGTTCTATTTCCTTCTTATCCGTATTTGACTTCCGCTTCTATATATATTTTTCTTTTCTCCCTATTCCCCACTGTTATTTATTCCCTCTTCCGTTCTATATATATATATATATATTTTTTTTTTTTCTAATTATTCCCCACCTTTTATTCCTCCTTCACTTCTTCCTTTCTATTTTTCGCTCTTATCCTCCACCTCTTCCTTCTCTTTTCGTTTCTTTACCCTTCCCTCCGTCTCTTTTCGTCTTTTCGTTCTTTTCGTATTATCCGCGCTTATCTGAAGTTTAATCTCATTATTATATTGATATTATAATTATTAATCTAATTATTATTATTTTTTATTATTATATATTTTTAGAACCCAAGAACCCTCCCCCACCTCCACCACTATCCCCGCCCCTCTTGAACAACCCCCCCAACCTAACCTCTCCTTGACAGAAACCCCCCACTTCCACACCTCTTTGACAGAACCCCACCCTTCTACCCATACCCCTACCCCTCCTTCCTACCTCCCCCCCCTCCTTCCTAACCCCACCTCTCCACCCTTATCCCCCTTCCTAACCCCCACCCCCTTCTAACCCCACCCCCCCTTCCTAAACCCCTTACCCCTCCTTCCTAAGCCCCCCTCCCCACACTCCCCCTCCCAACTTCCCACCCCCCACCCCCCCCCCAGTATTGCCCCAGACGAAAACAAACGAAACCTGGAGTTGTTTGGAACAAGGAATACCCAATTGGCACGATTAGGGCACTTGGTTATGAAAGGGTTAACTGGCAAAGAGTGAGGGAGACAAAGAATGAGAGGGGGGTGGGAAGAAGGAGGAGGAGGATTTTGGGGAGGGAGGAGAGGAGAGGAGGAGGGAGAGAGGGAGAGGAGGAGGAGGAGAGAGGAGGAGGAGGGGATGAGGTAGACGAAGAAGAGAGGAGGATAGGGGGAGGGAGAAGAGGGGGAGGAGGAGGAGGAAAAAAAAAGGGGGGGGGGAAGAGAGAGAATTTGAAAAGTGGAGACAAAGGAGGATGGATGAGAGGGGGGCAGGAGGAAGAAGTGTAGGGAAGTAGGAGATGGGAAGAAGAGGGATTGGGGGGAAGTAGAGAGGAGAGAAGAGAGAGGAAGATGGACGGTGGGGGGGGACATTTTAAGGAAGGGTAAGGGAGAGGGGATTGGAGGGGAGGAGGAGGAGGAGGACTGACGGGAATAGGGAGGAAAAGGGGAGGGGGAGGGAATAAATGGAGGGGAGATAAATGGAGGGAGAGGGAGAGGAGAATGGAGGACAAAGGAGAAGAAAGAAGGAGGAATGGAGAGGAGGAGGAAGGATGATGAAAGGGAGGAGGAGAAAAGGGAGAAGGATGGACGAGGGAAAGGAGAGAAAATTTGGAAAAAGAATTAAGAAGGAGAAAAGAGGAGGAATTTAAAGAACGGGAGTGGAAACGACCAGGTGGAGGAGGAGGAGGATCAAGGAAGGGGCAAGGAGAGAAGAGAGAGAGGGGAGAGGAGACGGAGGAGAAGGGGGAAGACGGGGAGAGGTGAGAAGAGACGGGAGGAAGGGAAGAGAGATGAGGAGGAGGGAGGAGAAGAAAGAGAGGAGAGGAGACGGAGGAGGAGGGAGAAGGGGAGGGAGACGAGGAGGAGGGGAGAATAGATGGGGGAGGAGAGATGACGGGGAAGAGGGAGAAGAAGGGGGAGGAGGAGAGGAAGGAGGGAGGGGAGAAGGGGGAGGAGGAGGAAGAAGGGAGAGGGGAGAGGAGAAGGGAGAAGAGGGAGGAGGGGAGGTAGTGGAAACAGCGCCTTGCCCCGAAAATCCCCGAATCAAAAGGAAACACTCGGGGAGGTAAACACGCCAAGTCAACAGCCCTCGTGGTCGACTTCATGTTTCTTTTTTTCGTGGGTTTGATAGACTCGTGGAGCGGGTGGAGGGGAGGCAGGGGGGTGGCGAGAGGTAGGGGAATGGAAGAAGAAGGGAGGGATGGGAGGGAGAAGAAAGGGGAGGGGTTATGGGGAATGGAAGAAGAAGGAGGGAGGGGAGGGATGGAGGGAGGAAGAGATGATGGATGGAAACACGACACACAGCTGAGGAAAGAGGAGGAGAGGAGTGAACAAGAGAAGGAGAGAACCGGAGGGGTGGGGATAGACACAGAAGGAAGAGCAGATAGACAGACAGACAGGTAAACAGAGGGATAGACAAAAGAGCGAGGGAGAAGGAGACAGACACACACAGGCAGAGAATGAGAGAGGAGAGACATAAATACATACATACAGATATGAGAAAGAAAGTGACAGATAGACATACAGATGTACAAAGACAGACAGACAGACAGATAGCCAAGGAAACAGACAGGCACACAGAGAGAAAGAGAAACATCCAGCCAAACAGAAAGAGAAACAGAAAGAAAAACAGACAGACAATCAGAAAGAGAAACAGAAAGAGAAACAGCTAAGAGAAAGACAGCCAAGAGAGAGATAGAAAGAAAGAGAGACAGACAGACAGACAGACAGAGAAACAGAAGAAAAAACAGACACGACAGGCAGACACACAGACAAGACAAGCCAAAGACAGGGAGAGTCTGCCGAACAGGATCTCAACCCCTTCCCTGTTGAGTTGTGAATCGAAAGATTTTGATTCTTTTCGTCCATTTAAGAGGATCAGATGGAGGGGTTCTTGGGGGGGGGGGGAGCTAAGGATCTGTGGATGCTGCGTCTCTCCGTCTCTCTCACGCGGTGGGTGTTTGTTCCTCTGGGTGAGTGGGTGATGCTGGGTGGGGTGGGGGGGGTCCGCTCTGGTGTCTTGGGGTGTTGTGTCTCGATTGGGGTTTTTGTGGTTCGTGTCTCGGGGCGAAGGATATGTAATGAATGATTTTCTGTTTTTTATGTTCATTTTTCGTGTTTTTTTGTTTATTTTTTACTTAGTTATTCGTAT
>NW_020872098.1:165440-177940 GCF_003789085.1 Penaeus vannamei | reverse complement strand
CTCCTTCCCCCATTCCCCTCCTTCCTCCCCGTCCCTCCTACCCCCTCCTCCCTCCTTGTCCCTCCTATCCCCTCCCTTTCCCTCCTATCCCCCTCCCTTTCCTTCCTCCTCCCTCCCTCCTTTCAGAGTGACCGCCGCCTGTCATTCTCTCTTTGAAAGTATTCACTCCAGCCTGATTTTATTATCTAAGATGACTTGAAAACCTTTTTTTTTTCTTTTCTTTTCTTTTCTTTATCTCTCTTTTATCGGGTCCATTAATTTGAATGTTCGTTAGTCTGTCTGTCTTTCTGTCATTCCATCTCTTTATCTTCATTTCTTCATCTTTATCTCTCTCTCTCTCTCTCGCTCTGTCACTCTATCTGGTTATCTCTTTATCTGTTTATAGGTCTGCTTATCTGTCTCTATACACCTATCTATCTTTTCGCCTTTGTATCTATTTATCTATCTATCCTATCTATCTATTTATCTGTCTCCCTCCTCCCCAACACCTATAAGCAAACGCACGCGCACACAAACACGCACTCATACTCAAACATACACACACAAAACACACACACTCAAACACAATCACACACACACACACACACACACACACACACACACACACACACACACACACACACACACACACACACACACACACACACACACACACACACACACACACATACATATTTATATATACATTTACACACACACACACGCAGACGTACCCTTACATACATATGTACATGCATACTTACATACATTTATACAATTTATACATGTATATACATGTGAACGTACGTTTTATCTGTATATACGTCATCCTTATCTCCCGCCTTCTCTAACACATGCCTTCATCTTATCACTTTCTCGTAAGTCTTTGCTCCCCTTCCTTAACTTAGACACCTTTCTCTCCCGCCCTTATTTCTTGGTGACTCCCTCTACCTCCTCCCTCGCTCCTCCCCTCCCCTCCCTCCTTCCTCTCCCTCCCCTCCCTCCTTCCTCCTCCTTTCCTCTACCTCCTCCTCCATCGCTCCCCTCTCATCTTCTCCTCCCCCTTCCCTTCACCTCACTTCCCTGCCCCTTCGTCGCTCCCTCCCTCCCTTCATCTCCCTCCCCTTCCTCCCTCCTCCCTCCCAGCTTATACGTGTAATATTCGAGAATTATTACCTCTATAAAGGGGGTGAGCTCGTCGGCCGGGGAGATTATCAACGAATTGAGGGAGGGAGGTTTATGGGGCGTCCGTGGGGGAGGGGAGAGACGTGGGAGGGAGGGAGGGATAGGAGGGAGAGGGGAGAGAGGGGAGGGGAGGGGAAGGAGGAAGGGGAGGGAGGGATAGGAGGGAGAGAGGGGAGGAAGGAGGAAGGGGAGGGAGAAGGGGGGAGGGGAAGGAGGAGGGGAGGGGGAAGGAGAAAGGGAGGGAGAGTGGGAGAGAGGGGAGGGAAGGAAGAAGGGGGAGGGAGGAGGGGAGGAGGAAGGGGAGGAGAGAGGGGAGGGGAAGGAGGAAGGGGAGAGGGAGAGTTGAAGGAGAGAAGGGGGAGGAAGGGGAGATTGCGAATTAGGAGGAGAAAGAGAGGAGAAGAAAGGAGAAGGGGAGGGGAGGAAGAGAAAGAGCAAGAAAAAAAGAACAATAAGGAAAATGATATAAGGAGGAAAAGGGAGATGAAAAGAGGAAGGAAAGGAAGGGAGGAGAGGAAGAGTAGTAGAGGGAAAGAAAGAGGGAGAGGGAGAGGGGGCAGAAGAGCAGGAGAGAGAGAGAGCAAGCAGGGAGAGGGAGAGGAGAAACCAGGCAGGAGAGAGATGGAGAGAACAGCAGGAGGAAGAGGGAGAGGAGAGAAGAAGGCAGGAGACGGAGAGGGAGAGAGAAGGGAGAGGGAGAGGAGAGAGCAGGCAGGAGAGGGAGAGAGGCAGGCAGGAACGGGAGGAGAGAGAGGCAGGAGACAGGAGGGTGAGGAGCAGGTGAGGAGAGGAGAGGGAGAGAGAGAGAGAGGGAGAGGGAGACCAGGAGGAGAGGGAAAGAGGCAGAGAAGAAGGATGGAGCAGAAGGAGAGGGGGAGGGAGAGAGCAAGGAGAGGAGATGAAGAGCAGGCAGGAGGGGGAGATGGAGAGAGCAGGCAGGAGAGGGAGAGGGAGAGAGCAGGCAGGAGAGGGAGAGTGAGAGAGCAGGCAGGAAAGGGAGAGGGAGAGAGCAGGCAGGAGGGGGAGATGGAGAGAGCAGGCAGGAGGGGGAGATGGAGAGAGCAGGCAGGAGGGGGAGATGGAGAGAGCAGGCAGGAGGGGGAGATGGAGAGAGAGGCAAGGGAGGGAGAGGAGAGAGCCAGGCAGGAGAAGGGAGATGGAGAGAGCAGGCAGGAGAGGGAGATGGAGAGAGCAGGCAGGAGAGGGAGAGGAGGAGAGCAGCAGAGAGCAGAGAGAGCAGGAGAGGGAGAGAGCAGGCAGGAGAGGGAGATGGAGAGAGCAGGCAGGAGAGGGAGATGGAGAGAGCAGGCAGGAGGGGGAGATGGAGAGAGCAGGCAGGAGAGGAGAAGGAGAGGCAGGGGGAGGGGGAGATGGAGAGAGCAGGCAGGAGGGGAGTGGAGAGCAGCAGGCAGGAGAGGGAGATGGAGAGAGCAGGCAGGAGGGGAGAGGGGAGAGAGGCAGGAGGAGGGAGAGGGAGAGAGCAAGGCAGGGAGATGAGAGAGCAGGCAGGGAGAGTGGATGGAGAGAGCAGCAGGAGAAGGGAGGGAGAGGCAGGCAAGAGAGGAGAGAGCAGGCAGTGAGAGGGAGATGGAGAGAGCAGGCAGGAGGGTGGATGTAGACAGAGCAGGCAGGAGAGGGAGATGGAGAGAGCAGGCAGGAGGGGGGAGATGGAGAGAGCAGGCAGGAGAGGGAGATTGGAGAGAGCAGGCAGGAGGGGAGATGGAGAGGTGAGAGAGCAGGGCAGGAGGAGGGAGATGGAGGAGGCAGGCAGAAAGAGGAGATGGAGAGAAGCAGGCAGGAGAGGGAGAGGGAGAGAGCAGGCAGGAGAGGAGAGGGAGAGAGCAGGCAGGAGAGGGAGATGGAGAGAGGCAGGAGAGGGAGAGGGAGAGAGCATGGCAGGAGGGGAGATGGAGAGAGCGGCAGGAGAGGGGAGATGGGAGGAGAGCAGGCAGGAGAGGGGAGGGGAGAGAGCAGGCAGGAGAGGGAGATGGAGAGACCAGGCAGGAGGTGGAGGAGAGCAGGGCAGGAGAGGGAGAGGGAGAGAGCAGGCAGGAGAGGGAGAGGGAGAGAGCAGGCAGGAGAGGGAGATGGAGAGGCAGCAGGGAGGAAGAGGAGAGAGCAGGCAGGAGAGGGAGAGGGAGAGAGCAGGCAGGAGAGGGAGATGGGAGAGAGCAGGAGCAGAGAGGAGAGGGAGTGGAGGCAGGCAGGAGAGGGAGATGGAGAGAGCAGCAGGAGGGGGAAGATGGAGGAGACAGGGCAGGAGATGGGGAGATGGAGAGAGGGGAGATGAGAGAGCAGCAGGAGGGAGAGGAGAGAGCAGAGGAGAGAGGGGAGAGGGACGAAGGAGCAGCAGGAGAGGGAGAGGAGAGAGGCCAGGCGGAGGGGCAGGATGGGAGAGACAAGCAGCGAGGGGGAGATGGAGAGAGCAGCAGGAGGGGAGATGGAGAGAAGCAGGAGAGATGAGAGAGAGCAGGAGGGAGAGACAGAGAGCAGGCAGGAGAGGGAGAGGAGAGAGCAGGCAGGAGATAGAGGAGAGAGCAGGCAGGAAGGAGATGGAGAGAGCAGGCAGGAGAGGCGGAGAGATGGAGAGAGCAGGCAGGAGGGGAGATGGAGAGAGGCAGGCAGGAGAGGAGAGGAGAGACAAGGACAGGAGGCGGGAGATGGAGAGAGCAGGCAGGAGAGGGAGATGGAGAGAGAGGAGAGGGAGATGGAGAGAGCAGGCAGGAGGGGAGAGGGAGAGCAGGCAGGAGAGGGAGAGGGAGAGACAGAGGAGGGGAGAGCAGAGGAGCAGGCAGGAGAGGGAGATGGAGAGAGCAGGCAGGAGGGGGGAGATGGGAGAGCAGGCAGGAAGCAGGGAGAGGGAAGATGAGGAGGAGATGGAGAGAGCAGACAGGAGAGGGAGAATGGAGAGAGCAGGCAGGAAGGGAGATGGAGAGAGCAGGCAGGAGGGGAGAGGGGAAGAGCGGCAGGAGAGGGAGAGAGGAGAGAGCAGGCAGGAGGAGAGGGAGAGCAGGGAGAGGAGATGGAATGAGAGCAGGGGGGGAGGGGGAGGGGCAGGCAGGATGGAAGAGAGCAGGCAGGAGGGGAGATGGAGGAGCAGGCAGGGAGGGGGAGATGGAGAGAGCAGGCAGGAGAGGGGGAGGATGGAGAGAGCAGGCAGGAGGGGGAGAGGGAGAGAGCAGGCAGGAGAGGGAGTGAGGAGAGACAGGCAGGAGGGGAGAATGGAGAAGCAGGCAGGAGGGGAGATGGATGAGAGCAGGCAGGAGGGGGAGATCGGAGAGAAGGCAGGCAGAGAGGGAGAGGAGAGAGCAGGGCAGGAGAGGGAGAGGGAGAAGAGCAGGAGGAGGGGTGGAGAGAGGCATGGCAGGAGAGGCGAGATGGAAGAGAGCAGGCCGAGAACCGGAGGGAGATGGAGGAGAGCAGGTCAGGAGGGGGAAGATGGCACGGAGCATGGCAGGAGAGGGAGAGGGTGGGATACAAGCAGAGAGGGGGCAGATGGAAGAGAGCAGGCAGGAGAGGCGAGATGGAGAGGAAAGCACGAAAAGCCCAAAAGGGCCAGAACAAGTGGTAGAGGGAGGAATGGCTGGGGGGAGGCAGAGACAGGGGGAAGGGGAGGGGCTCACGGAAGGCTCGGGGCATACATCTCTCATAGACCCTACCGGGGGTGAAGCCGTCATCGGACGGAGGCAGGAGGGGAGTATGGAGAGACAAGCAGGCGAGCGCGCGGAGATGGAGAGCAAGCAGGAGGGGGAGATGGGAGGCACAAGCAGGAGGGGGAGCATGGCACGGGACAGCCAGGCAGAGAAGGGGGAGATGGAAGAGAGCCAGGGCAGCGACCGAGGGAGAGGAGAGACCAACCGCCAGCGGAGCAGGAGATGGAGAGAGTAGGTGAGAGAGGAGCATCAGCGACTTCGACGAGACAGGTACGGAGAGGCGACGATGGACCAGAGTAGCGCAGGCACGTGAGAGGGAGATGACGGAGAACCAGCAGGCAGGGGTGACGCTGGGGAGATCGGAGAGAACGCAGATGAGGGGAGATGCGACGAAGCATGGCAGGAGGCGCGCGAGATGTGAGAGAGCAGGCATTGCGGACGAGCACGAGAGGGACTAGACGCACCGCGCCAGGAGGGGACGGATCGGACGAGAGAGGAGGAAGACGAGCGGACGATTGGAGAGAGCATGCAGGAGGAGCGCGAGACTGGAGCAGCACAAAGCAGGAGGGGGCAGATCGGACGGGAAGCAGGCAGGCGAGAGCGGAAGCGATGGAGCGAGAGCACGACGCGCAGAGGGAGAGGAGACGGGCAACGAGACAAGCAGAGAGGGGCGATGGAGAGAAGGCAGGCAGGCGGGCGCGATAGGATGGAGGAGAGCAGGCAGGAGGGGAGCAGGGAGAGAGGCAGGAGAGGGGGAGGATGGAGCGAGAGCAGGCCAGACAGGGGGACGATGGAGCAGAGCAGGCAGTGTCGAGCGGGCCGAGATGGAGGAGACGCAGGCAGACGAGGAAGAGAGGGAGAGCAGCAGGGCAGGAGAGGGAGATTCGCGAGAGAGAGAGTGACGGGGAGATCGGAGGAGAGGCGCAGGCAGGGAGAGGGAGATGGAGAGAGCAGGCAGCGGAGGGGAGATGGACGAGAGCAGCAGAAGAGGAGATGGAGAAGACGCCCAAGCAGGCAAGAGAGCAGCGGAGCAGAGCAGGGCAGGAGACGGGGACCGAGCGGAGCCAGAGCAGGCAGGAGAGGGTGAGATGGAGAGAGCAAGGGCTAGGAGGGGGGCAGATGGAACGAGGCAGCAGGCAGGATGGGGGGGAGATGGCGAGAGAGCAGGCCAGGACGGGGAGCACTGGAGAAGAGCAGGCAGCGAGAGGGAGAGGCGAGAGAGCAGGCAGGCAGGAGAGGGAGAGGGAGAGAGCAGGCAGGAGGGGGAGATGGAGAGAGCAGGCAGGAGAGGGAGAGGAGAGAGACCAGGCGGGCAGGGGTCCGACACTGGCAGAGAGCAGGCAGGAAGAGCGAGAGCGGAAGAGACAAGTAGAAGGGGAGCAGGGACGAAGAGCAGGACAGAGAGAGGGAGATGGGACGAGGAGCAGGCAGGAGGGGGCAGATGGAGAAGAGACAAGCAGGAGGGGGGACTATGGAGAGCACAACGCAGTGCGAGGGGTGAGATGACACACGAGAGCAGGCAGGACGAGGGACAGAGGGGCAGACGACAAGCAGCGAGACCGCGGAGACTCGGACGAGAGCAGCGCAGGAGAGGGAGACTGGATTGAGCCAGGCAGGCAGCGAGAGGACGATGGACGGAGCAGGCAGAGGAGAGATGGATGAAAGCAGGCAGGTACGAGGGAGATCGGATGAGAGGCAGGCAGGGAGGAGCAGGGGACAGGGACAAGCAGTGAAGGGGGAGATTGGAGAGAGGTAGGCAGGTCGAGAGGGAGAGGGAGAGAGCAGGCAGGAGAGGGAGAGGGAGAGAGCAGGCAGGAGGGGGAGATGGAGAGAGCAGGCAGGAGAGGGAGATGGGATAGAGCAGCAGGAGGGGAGAAGATGGGAGAGAGCAGGCGCGGCGATGAGGGAGATGGAGAGAGGCGAGGCCAGAGGGGGAGATGGAGAGAGCAGGGCAGGAGACGGGAAAGAGAGAGCAGGGAGGAGGAGCGGAGATGGAGAGAGGCAGGCAGCGAGAGTGAGATGGACGAGCAGGATGCAGGCAGCGAGAAGGGAGATGGAGAGAGCAGGCAGGAGAGGGAGAGGGACCGAGAGCAGGCAGGCGAGGGGGAGATGGAGAGAGCAGGCAGAGCAGGGAGAGGGAAGAGCAAGCAGGAGAGGGAGATGGAGAGAGCAGGCAGGAGAGGGAGAGGAGATGAGCACGGCAGGAGGGGAGAGGAAGAGAGCAGGCAAGGGAGGGAGGATGGAGCAGAGCAGGCAGGAGGGGGAGACGGAGAGAGCAGCAGTGGAGGGGCAGAATGGAGAGAGCAGGCAGTCGAGAGGGAGATGGAGAGAGCAGGCAGGAGAGGGAGATGGAGAGGAGCAGGCAGGGAAGGGGGAGGATGACGAGAAGCAGGCAGGAGGAGGGAGATGGATGCAGAGCAGGCAGGAGGCGGGAGGATGGAGAGAGCAGGCAGAACGAGGGAGAGGAGAGAGCAGGCAGGAGACGGGAAGAGGGGAAGAAGCAGGCAGGCAGGGGGGGATGGAGAGAGCAGGGAGAGAGGAGATGGAGAGAGCAGGCAGGAGAGGGAGATGGAGAGAGGCACGGCAGGGGGGGAGATGGAGAGAGAGGCAGGGAGAGGGAGAGGGAGAGGACAAGCAGGAGGGGGAGAGGGAGAGACAAGCAGGAGGGGGAGATGGAGGAGAGCAGAGGAGAGGGAGATGGCAGAGGAGCACGGTGGCAGGAGACGGGAGATGGGAGAGAGCAGGCAGCGAGGGGGACATGAGAGACAATCAGGAGGGGGAGATGGAGAGGACAAGCAGGAGGGGAGCATGGAGAGACAAGCAGGAGGGGGAGATGGACGAGAGCATGGCAGGAGGGGGCGATGGAGGAGAGCAGGCAGGAGAGCGGGAGAGCGGAGAGACAAAGCAGGAGCAGGGAGATGGAAGAGAGGCAGGTATATAGGAGAGGGAGATGGAAGAGAGCAGGCAGGGAGAGGGAGATGGAGAGACAGCAGAGGGGGAGATGAGAGAGGCAGGGGCAGGAGAGGGAGTATGCGAGAGAGCAGCATGTGAGGAGAGCAGAGGGATAGAGCAGGCAGGAGGGGGAAGATGGAGAGAGGATGGAAGGATGAAAGGGAGTGGAGCATGCAGGGGAGGGAGATGGAGAGACAAAGCAGGAGGGGGAGATGGAGGGAGCAGGCAGGAGAGGGAGATGGGAGAGGAGCAGGCAGGAGAGGGGAGAGGGAGAGGAGAGACAAGCAGGAGAGGGAGATGGAGTGAGGAGCAGGCAGGAGGGGGAGATGGAGAGAGCTTGCAGGAGAGGGCAGATGGAGAGAGCAGGTAGGAGAGCGGAGGAAGGGAGGCAGAGGCAGGGCAGGAGGGGGAGAGGCGAGAGCAGCAGGCAGGAGGGGGAGATGGAGAGAGCAAGCAGGAGCGGGGAGATGGAGAGAGCAGGCAGGAGGGGATGATGGAGAGAGCACGGCAGGAGAGAGGAGAGGGAGGAGAGCAGGCAGGACAAGGAGATCAGAGGGAGATGGATGAGAGTCAGGCAGGAGGGGGAGAATGGAGAGCAGCAGTAGAGGGAAGATGGAGAGAGCTAGGGCAGGAGGGCTGGAGAGGAGAGAGCAGGGAGGAGGGGGGAGATGGAACATTGAGAGCAGCGCAGCGAGGGGCGAGATGGGAGAGGCACGGCAGCGAGGGGACGAGAGCAGGCAGGAGGAGGGAGATTGGAGAGAGCAGGCAGAGGGGAGATGGAGGAGAGCAGGCAGGAGAGGGAGATGGAGAGAGCAGGCAGGGAGGGGGGGGAGAGAGCAGGCAGGCAGATGGACGAGAACAGGCAGGTCAGGGGAGGATGGAGAGAGCACCTGGCAGTGAGGGGAGATGGACAAGAGGAGGCAGGAGGGGGAGAATGGAGAGAGCCAGGCAGGAGAGGGAGTGGAGAGACAGGGCAGCGGGAGGGGAGATGGAGAGAGCAGGCAGGAAGGCGGGAGCATGGAGAGACCAGCGGAGGGGAGAGGGAGAGACGCAGGCAGGAGGGGAGATGGCGAGAGCAGGCAGGAGGGGGGAGATGGAAGAGACCAAGCAGGAGGGGGAAGGAGGGAGAGAGCAGCAGGCGAGGGGGCGGAGATGGATAGAGCAGGCAGGAGGAGGGAGATTGGAGGAGAGCAGGCAGAGATGAGAGAGATGGGAGAGCAGCAGGGAGAGCGGGAGATGGGAAGAGAGCAGGCAGGAGAGGAGAGGAGGGGAGAGAGCAGGCAGGAGAGGTAGAGGAGAGAGCAGGCAGGAGGGGAGATGGGAGAGAGCAGGCAGGAGGAGGAGATGGAGAGGAGCAGGCAGGAAGAGGAGAGCGGAGAGACAGCAGGAGAGGGGAGATGGAGGAGCAGGCAGAGAGGTTAGAGGGACGAGTAGAGGCAGGAGAGGGAGCAGGGAAGAGAGCAGGCAGGAGAGGGAGATGGAGAAGAGCAGGCAGGAGGGCGGAGATGGATGAGAGCAGGCAGGAGGGGGAGATTGGAGAGAGCAGGCAGGAGAGGGAGATGGAGGAGAGGGGGGGGGGGCAGGGGGGGCAGGATGGGAGATGGAGAGGGAGGTAGGAGAGGGAAGATGGAGAGAGCAGGCAGGAGAGAGAGATGGAGAGGAGCAGGCAGCGAGGGGGAGATGGAGAGAGCAGGCAGGATAGGTAGATGGAAGAGAGCAGGAGGAGGGGAGATGAGAGAGAGCGGCAGGAAGGGGAGATGGCGAGACAGGCAGGAGAGGGCAGAGGGAGAGAGCAGGCAGGGAGAGGAGATGGGAGAGCAGGCAAGAGAGGGAGATGGATCGAAGAGCAGGCAGTCGAGAGGGAGATGGAGAGAGGCAGGCAGGAGGGGGAGATCGCGAGAGAGCAGGCAGGCAGGAGGGAGATTGGAGAGAGAGCAGGCAGGAGGGAAATGGAGAGAGCAGGCAGGAGGCAGGGAGATGGAGATAGCAGGCCAGGAGGGGGAGATGGAGAGAGCAAGGGGCAGGAGGCGGGAGATGGATGAGAGCAGGCAGGAGGGGGAGATTGGGAGGAGAGCAGGCAGGAGGGGGAGATGGAGAGAGCAGGCAGGAGGGAGATGGAGGAGAGCAGCAGGCAGAAGGAGGGGGAGAGAGCAGGAGGAGAGGAGATGGAGAGAGCAGGCAGGAGAGGGAGATGGAGAGAGCAGGCAGGAGCGGGGAGAGGAAGAAGCAGGCAGGAGAGGGAGATGAGAGGAGAGCAGGCAGGAGAGCGGGACGATGGAGAAGAGCAGGCAGCGAGACGGTAGAGGGATGGCAGAGCAGGCATGAGAGGGGAGAAGGGAGAGAGCAGGCGGAGAGGGATATGGCAGAGAGCAGGGCAGGAGACGGAAAGGCAAGAGAGGGCAGGGCAGGAAGGGACGATGGAGGAGAGCAGGCAGGAGAGGAGATGGAGAGAGAGCAGGCAGGAGAGGGATGATGGGAGAGAGCAGCAGGAGGGGGAGATGGAGAGAGCAGGCAGGAAGAGGGAGATGGAAGAGAGCAGGCAGGAGAGGGAGATGGAGAGAGCAGGCAGGAGGGGAGATGGAGAGAGCAGGCAGTGAGAGGTAGATGGATAGAGAACAGGCAGCGAGGGGGAGATGCGACTGGAACGCAGGAGGGGAGATGGAGAGAGAGGCAGGAGAGGAGAGATGGAGGAGAGCAGGCATGGGAGAGAGAGAGAGGGATAGAGCATGGCAGGAGGGGAGATGGAGAGAGGAGGAAGGAGAGGGAGATGGAGCATGCAGGGAGCGGAGATGGAGAGACAAGCAGGAGGGCGGAGATGGAGGGAGCAGCAGGCAGGAGCGAGGGAGATTGGAGAGAGCAGGGCAGGAGAGGGAGAGGGCGAGGAGAGGACAAGCAGAGAGGGGCGGGAGATGGAGAAGCAGTCAGGAGGGGGAGATTGGGAAGAGAGCATGCGCGAGAGGGAGATGGAGAGAGCAGGTAGAGAAGAGGGAGAGGGGAGAGGGCCAGGCAGGAAGGGGGAGAGGTAGCAGAGCAGGCAGGAGGGGGAGATGGAGAGAGCAGCAAGGAGGGGGAGATGGAGAGAGCAGGCAGGAGGGGGAGATGGAGAGAGCAGGCAGGATGAGAGAGAGGGACATGAGAGCAGGCAGGAGAGGAATATTGGAGAGACGCCGGCAGTGAGGGGAGAGTGGGAGAGAGGCAGGGCAGGAGGAGGGAGATGGAGGAGAGCAGGCAGGAGGGGAGATGGGAAGAGAGCAGGGAGGAGGGGGAGATGGCGGATGAAGAAGCAGGCAGGTGAGGCGGGAGATGGAGGAGAGCAGGCAGGAGAGGGAGGAGAGCAGGCAGGAGAGGGAGATTGGAGAGAGCAGGCAGGAGGGGGAATGAGAGAGAGCAGGCAGGAGAGGGAATGGATGAGAGCAAGCAGGAGGGTGGAGGGAGAGAGCAGGGCAGGAGATGGGAGAGAAAGGCAGGAGGGGGAATGGATGAGGCAGGCAGGAGGGGAGATGGACCAGAGAGGCAGTGATGGGAGGAGAGGAGAAGCAGCAGGAGAGGGAGATGGAGAGAGCAGGCAGGAGGGGGAGATGGAGAGAGCAGGCAGGAGGGGGAGATGGAGAGACCAGCAGGGGGAGAGGAGAGAGCAGGCAGGAGGGGGAGATGGCGAGGAGCAGGCAGGAGGGGAGGATGGAGAGACCAGCAGGAGGGGGAGAGGGAGAGAGCAGGCAGCGAGGGGTGAGATACTGAGAGCAGGGGCAGGAGAGGGAGATGGAGAGAGGCAGGCAGGAGAGAAGAGATGAGAGAGCAGGCAGGAGAGGGAGATGGAGAGAGCAGCGCAGGAGAGGGAGAGGGAGAGAGCAGGCAGGAGAGGTAGGAAGGCAGATAGAGGCAGGGCAGGAGGGCGGAGATGGAGAGAGGCAGCAGCGAGAGAGAGGAGAGAGCAGGCAGGAGAGAGAGAGGGAGAGAGCAGGCAGGAGAGGGAGATGGAGAGAGCAGGCAGGAGATGGTTAAGGAGGGAGAGAGCAGGCAGCGAGAGGGAGAGGGAGAGAGCAGGCTAGGTAGAGCGGATGATGGTGGAGAGAGCAGGCAGGAGGGGAAGATGGAGAAGAGCAGCAGGCAGGGAGGGGAGATGGAAGATAGCAGGCAGGAGAGGGAGGATGGAGGAGAAGCAGGCAGAGAGGGGGGAGGATGTGATGAGAGCAGCAGGAGAGGGAGATGGAGGACAGAGAGCAGGCAGTCAGGAAGAGGAGAGAATGGAGAGAGCAGGCAGGAGGGGGAGATGGACGAGAGCAGGCAGGATAGGGAGATGGAAGAGAATGCAGGCAGGAAGGGGAGATGAGACGAGAGCACGGCATTGCGCAGGGGGAGATGGCGGGAGCGAGCAGGCAGGAGAGGGAGACGGGAGAGAGCAGGGGCAGGAGAGGGAGATGAGAGAGAGCAGCAAGAGAGGGAGATGAGAGAGCAGGGCAGGAGAGGGAGATGGAAGAGAGTAGCAGGCAAGGAGGGGAAGATGGAGAGAGCAGGCGAGGAGTAGGGAGAGTGTGACAGATGTAGCAGGCAGGAGGGGAAATGACTGAGAGCAGGCAGGTAGAGGGAGAAGATGGAGAGAGGCAGGCAGAGGGAGTGGAGAGAAAGCAAGAGCGAGGGGGAGATGGAGAGAGCAGGCAGGAGGGGAAGATAGAGAGAGCAGGAGGAGGGGGAGATGGAGATAGCAGGCAGCGAGGGGGATATGGAGCAAGA
>NW_020872098.1:160481-164498 GCF_003789085.1 Penaeus vannamei | reverse complement strand
CTCCCCCTTCCCCTTCCTTCCCTCCCCTCCCCCCTTATTCCCCCTTCCCCTTCCCCTTCCCCCCTCCCCCCTTCCTCCGTCCCTGTGCTTGAGTGTTTGTTTGTTTCCGTTTCTTTGGCGTTTATGATCGTCTTGGTTTAGTTCTGATTGCGTGGTTAGCAGGGCCCGAGTTTTGTTTGGCTGTCTGTCTGTCAAAATTGGTGTTTGCTTCTGTTTTGGACCGTGTGAGTGGTCTGTCTGCTGTCTGTCTGTCTGTCTGTCTGTGCTATGATACGCACTCTCTGTAAAATTCATCTGTCTGTCAAACTTGCGTATCTGTTTCAAAATTGGTCGTTTTGCGCTTGTTTTGGGCCGTGTGGTGTGTGTCTTGCCTGCCTGCCTGGCTGTCTTCTACGTTGAAGCCATCTTCTGTAAATTTATCTTGTTTGTTTTGTCTGCTTCGTATCTGTCAAAAATTGGGTGTTTGAGGCCGTCGTGGTGTCGGTGTGGTGTCTGTTCTGCTGCCTGTCTGTCTGTCTGTCTGTCTGGTCTATTTGATACCCATCTCTCTGTAAAATTCATCTGTCTGTCTACTTCGTATCTGTCAAAATTGGTGTTGCGCCTATTTTGGGCCGTGTGCGTGTGTGTCTGCCTGTCTGTCTGAGTGTCTGCCTGGGCTGTTGTATCTGTCTATGTTTGACCATCTCTCTGTAAATTTATCTGTCTGTATTGTCTGCTTTCGTATCTGTCAAAATTGGTATTTGCGTCTGTTTGGGCTGTGTATCTCTGTCTCTGATCTATCCGAATGTCTGTGTTGAGCCATCTCCTGTAGATTTGTATCTTTTGTCTGTTCTTGCTGATCTGTCAAAACTGAGATTCTAATCTGTTTGGGTTTATATGTTTCGTCTGTCTTTCAGTTGTGTACATCTTTGTAGAGCCGTCTTTCTGTAGGTTCTGTCCAGTCAGTCTGCCTGTCGGTCATTTTCTGCCTGTTTACCCTCTATGTCTGTCAGACAGTCTGGTCTATTCTATCTTCTTGTCTGTCAGTCAGTTTGTCTATCTGTCGGATCAGTTCTGTCCTGTCTGTCTATTTCTCTGTCTCTCAGTCAGTCAGTCTGTCTATCTCTCTGTCTGACTGTCAACCTGTCTGTCAGTTTGTCTATCTGTCGGTCAGTCCTGTCTGTCTATCTCTCAGTCAGTCTGTCTGTCTATTCTATTCTCTGTCACAGTCAGTCTGCTCTTGTCCTATTCTATTCATCGTTCTTGATTGGTGTTCAACCTGTCTGTCAGTCTACTTCTCTGAATCTACCAATGTGGCCGTTTATCTCTTCCTTGATCTGTCTGCTTGGAAATCATTCTGACCATCCTCTGATCCCGGGTGTTATGATCATTTCCACCTTTTTCTGCCCTTCCCAGACCCTCCCCCACACCCCAACTACCCCCCCAATCCATTCCCTCGTCTCGTCTGCTCTTTCCATTCTCCATCTCCCCCTTTTCCCCATTCTCCACTCCCCTACTTCTCCCCACCCTCTCTTCCCCCACTTCCCCCTCCTCTTCACTCCCCCACTTTCCCCCCTCCTTTCCTCCCCTCACTTCCCTTTCACTCCCCCCACTTCCCCCTCCCTTTCTCCCCCCACTTCCCCCCTCCCTCATCCCCCAGTTCTCCTGCCTCTCCATTCCCCCTTCCCCCACCTCCTACTCCTCCACTCCCCTTCCCTCCATCCTTCAACAACTCTACCTACTCTTCCCTCCCTCCTTCCCCCTCCCCCATCCCCCCAACTCTTCTACTCTCCCATTCCCCCATCCACCCACCCTCTCTCCCCTTCCCCTCCCATCCCCCACCTTCTCCCCCTTCCCTCCTTACCTTTTCCTACCTCTCCCTTCCTTCTCCTTCCCCATCCCCCACACGCACTCCAGACAATCCCCGAATCGTGATCGCCAGCTGAATTCGCTCCCGATTTCCGCCCGGATTAGTCTAATTCCCTCCTCGAGAAGAAGTCTCTGTTAATACAATTCTTTCGAGTTTCCTTTTGGAGGATTTTTTATTATAGGGGAGGTGGGGTGTGGGAGGGGTGGGGTGGGAAGGAGGGAAGGGAGAAAGGAGGGAATGGAGAGGGTTGAGAGAGGGAGGAGGGGGGAGGGAGGAAGGGAGGAGGCAGGGTTTGAAAGAGGGGAAGGAGGAGGAGGGAGGAGGGAGGGAGGGGTTTGCGAGGGAGGGAGAAGAGAGAGGGAAGGAAGGGGTTGGGAGGAAGGGGTTGAGGAGGGAGTGGAGGGAAGAATGGAGAGAGGGAGGGGAGTGGGGGTGGGAGGAAGGGTTAAGAGAGGAGGGAAGGAGAGGAGGGGGAATGGAGAGAGGGGTTGAGAGAGGAGGGAAGGGGTGGAGAGGGAGAGGGAGAAAGGAGGGGGAAGAAGGAATGTGAGGGAGAGAGGAGGGAGGAAGGAATGGAGAGAGGGGAGGGAGGGAGATGGGGCGGGGGGCTTGGAGGGAGGAAATGAGCAAAGGGAGTGCATAGAGAGAGGGAAGAGGAGTAGGAGGGATGGAGGGAAGAAGGAAAGGGAGGGCATGGAGAGAGGGAAGGCAGAATTGAGAGGGGAAAGAGGGAGTAAGGAAGGGAGAGAGAGAGAAAGGAAGGAAATGAAAGGAAAGTTGGGAGGGAGGGAGGGAAGGAAGGAAGGAAGGAAGGTGAGCAGGAAGGGGGACGGGAAGGGAGGAAGGGAGTCAAGGAAGGGGATGAGGGGAGAGAGGGGAAAGGTGTCGAGGGAAAGGAGGGAGAAGGAAGCACGGGGAAAGGGTGAGGGGGAAGAAGGGGCGCCGAGGAAGGGAGTTAGGGAGAGGGGGAACGAGGGAGCAGGGAGAGGGGGGAAGAAGGGGCGCCGAGGAAGGGGGTGAGGGAGAGGGGGGGAGTCTTAAGGCTCTGAATGAGTGGCAAAGGAAGTCGTGCGGGCGGACAAAGGGCGTCGGGAGGAGGGAATGAGATCAGGGCGAGCGAGGAGGAGAGGGGAGGTGGGGGTGGGGGTGGGGTGGTGGGGGGGCGTGGAATAGATGTTGGAGGTGGAGGTGGGGGTGGTGAAGGAGGTGGAGATGGAGGTGGAGAATTTATTTTTATCTATATATCAGTTTATCTGTCAATCTGGTCAAACTATCTATCTATGTAGGCCTATTTAGTCTATCTCTGTCCGTTTGCCCTTATCTATCTGTCTCTGTATCTATCTATTTATGTTTGTCTATCCATCTATTTACCTACATCAAACGCTTTTGTGTGTTATTATTCATTTTATTTATTCATTATCCAATTATCTACCTATGAGGATTCATTTTTACACACACACACATATCTGTGTGTCTGTGTGTGTAGGTGTAGGTGTGTGCGTGTGCGTGTACGTGTACGTAGGTGTAGGTGTGTGCGTGTGCGTGTGCGTGTGCGTGTGCGTGTGCGTGTGTATGTGTATGTGTATGTGCATATATGTGTGTGCATGAATGCGTCCATGCATACGCGTACATGCATTTTTGTATATACAAACACCATACACCTTACCAACAACTCTCGAAACACACGCGGAAGAAGACAAACAAGAGACCCACGTGACCCAGCATCTCGATCCCAGCATCCCAACAGAGATATTTAAGAGCGAGCAGTTTTAACGCCCCGGATGATGTTCATTAGGCCACCGAAAAAGTTTGCAAAGGGCGCCCGGATCGGTCTGTGCAACGGGCGTTTTTTTAATTAATATTTTTTTTTTTTCTGAGAATTTTATATATTTATTTATTTTTTTATTATTATTATTTTTTTTTTTTTTTTTTATTTTTTTTTTATTTTAGGAGTGTGTCAGCATCAGGGCTAATTTTATTGTTTTGTTTTTTTTATTTAGTTTTATCTATCTTTTTTGAGAATTTTGGGAATATGTCATAGCTTCAAAGACTAATTTTGAAAATATACTTTTTATTTACTTTTTTTTTTTTTTTTTGAAATTTGGGAGTGTATCGTAGCTTCAAGACAAATAGAAAGGAAGCTGGGAAAGATAAGGAAAGATAAGAAA
>NW_020872098.1:135481-155481 GCF_003789085.1 Penaeus vannamei | reverse complement strand
CGTATTAGCATAATTCAAAAGGATTATCATATTATTATTATTATTATTATTATTATTATCATCATCATTATCATTATCATTATTATTATTATTATTATTATTGTTATTTCTTTTATCATTATTATTGCCATTGTTATCATTATTGTTATTATCATCGTTATTGTTATAGCATCAGTCTTATTATTACCATTGTTATTGTTATACTGATACTGTTATTATCATCATCATCATTATCATTATTATTATGATGATGATGATGATTACTACTACTACTACTACTATTTTTTTATGTATATTATTATTTATCATTATTATTATAATGACTATTATTGTTTATTTATTATTATTATCCTTATTAGTTATATGTATCCAAAAAGTATCCATATATATCATATTACGTATTTTCATATTATTTATTATCATAAATAATATGATAGGAGAAAAGGCAAGGAAAGCAAATCATTACACATTTTTTTCTTTGATATCTAACTTGAAATTGAATTTGACGAGATTCAGAAGGGCAAACACGAAATGAAAATCACACAAAGACCCATAAATCATGGTATATTATCTGTTTTTCCTTTTAAGAAGAGAGAGAGAGAGAGGGAGGGAGGGAGGGGGGAGGGAGGAGAGGGAGAGAGAGAGAGAGAGGGAGAGAGAGAGAGAGAAGAGACAGACAGACAGACAGACAGACAGACAGACAGAGAACTAAGAGAGAGAGAAGTGAGAAGAACAGGGGTGGAAAAACAAAGAAGGGAGGAAGAGAAGAGAACGAATGAGGGAAGGGTAGCGAAAGAGACAAAGGAAAGGGAATGGAAGATGAAGAAGGAATGGAGAAGGGAGAAGGAATGAAAGATAAGAGAAAGGGGGAAGGGAAGCGAAAGGGATAAGGAAAAGGGAGGAGTGGAAGACAAAGAGAAGAGAGAGAGGACGAAAGATTAAAAAAGAAGAGAGAGAGAAACGGAAGACAAGGAAAGGAGGTGGATGAAAGACAAAGAGAGAGAGAGAGAAGTAATAAGGAAAAACAATGAGAAAGGAAGGGAGAAAAGGAAGATAAAGAGAGGAGGGAGAATGGGAAAGAAGGAAGAGAAGAACGAAAAATGAAAAAGGGGAAGGAAGAGAGGGAGAAACGAAAGACAAGGGAAGGAAAGGACAAAGAGAGAAGAGAGAGGGTAGAGAAGGACGAGGGAAAGGAAGGGAAGGGAAGGAGAGAGAAAGAGAGGTAGCGAGAACACCTTTTATCGTGATTTTCTTCAAATGAAAATTCTTCCCTTTAACGACGAATAATCTCGCAGGATTTACAAGCCGCTCCGATCCCCTCCCTCCCTCTCCCTCTCTCCCCTCCCCCCCTTCCCCGGTATGGCCCCCCTCCCTGTATGGAGTCTGTGCCCCCCCTCCCTGGTATGGAGTCGTGCCCCCCCTCTCCCCCCCCCTAGTTGGAGTCTGTGCCCCGCTCTCCCCTCCCTCCCCCTCCCCCTCTCCCCTCTCCCCTTCTCCCCCCTCTCCCCTCTCTGGCACGGTTCTCCCTCCCTTCCTCTCTCCTTCCCTCTGTCCCCCCTCCCCCTTCCCCTCACTTTTACGCCCTCGTCGGGTCCGCGGGGTCACGCGCGCTGCCGAGGTCGTGCTCATAAGTTATCGTACACGTGTTCATACATTATCGTACCCGACGGCGAGCTCTTTCCCCCGGGTGCCAGACGGACGATGCTTATTTTAACATTTTAAATATTGGGCCAAAAAAGAAAAAAGAAAAAAAAAGGAGAGAGGAGGAGGAGGAGGAAGGGGGGGAGTGGGGTGAGGGTGGGGTGAAGGAGAGGGTAAGGGTGAGAGGGTGAAGGAGAGGGAGAAGGAAAAAGGCGAGAGGGAGGGAGATAGAGAGAAAGAGAGAAAAAAGAAGAAAGGAAAAAAGACTAATAAATTAAAATTGTGGTTACGATTTGCGGTTTATTTCATCTTTGTCTTTTTTTTCATCCTTTTTTCCTCGATTTTAATTTTTTATTATTATTTTTTTTTTGGGGGGGGGGTGGGGGGTTACTTATCGCTTCTTGAGGGAGAAGGGAGGGGGAGGGGAAGGGAGGAGGTTGAGGGGGGGAGAGGGGGGGTGAAGGAGACGATTTTATAGGTGGTAAATCGGGACGACTCCGAAGGGAATGTAATTGTTGAATATACATTGCAATATTTATTATTATTATTATAATCTTGATCGATATGTAAGTGTGTGATGGGGGCGTAGGGGGAGGGGGAGGGAGAGTGGGAAGGAAGGGAAGGGGCAGGGGGAGGGGAGGGGAGAGTAAGGAAGTGGGTAAGGAGGGGGAAGGAAGGGGGGGAAGAAGAAGGGGGGAAGCGGAGGTAGAAGGAGGGCGAAAGGGGGGGAGGAGGTCAGGGGAAGAGGGGGAAAGGGAGGAAGGAAGCGGGGCAAAGGGGGAGAGAGAGTCAGGAGGGGGAAGGGAGGAAGGAGGGGTAGGGGAGGGAAGGGGAGAAGTAGAGAGGGAGAAGGAGAGAAGAGGAGGGGAAGAAGGGAGGGGAGGGGGAAGGGGGAGGGAGAGAGGAAAGGGAAAGAGAAGGGAGTAAGGAGGGGGGAAGAGAGGGAAGGGAGGGGAGTAAGGAGAGGGGAAGGGAGAGAAAGGAAGGTAGGAGAGGGGAAGAGGGGAAGGGGGAGTCAGGAGGTGGGAAGAGGAGAGGGAAGGGGGGGAGTAAAGAGGGGGAAAGGGGGAGGGAGGAGAGAGGAGGGGGAAGGGAGGGTAGGTAGAGGGAAGGGAGGAGGAGGGAGAGAGAGAGAGGGAGTCAGGAGGGGGAAGGGGAGGGAGGAGATCTCAGGCATCAGCTGTGTCGTAAAATTTCAACCTCTCATTTTATAATTCGGCTAAGACAACTATATCGCTTTTTCACGATGAGATGTAAATTTTGGGAAAAATGCGGAATGAATCGGGCCAACACCTATGAGGACTAAGAAAAAAAGAATTTTAAAATTAAATAAAACAAATAATAATAATCTCAGATAATATAGAATAAAAAATGCACTTAAAAAAGAAAAGAAATTTAACGATTAAAGAATAGAAAGATAATAAGATAAAATAAAAACAAATTATTATAATTATCATCCAATAATAGAATATAAAGAACTAAAAAAAAAAATATAAAAGAATAAAAATAATGATAAGATAGAATAAAAATAATAAGATTATAAAAAAAGAAAAGAAAATCAATAAACCAAGACGATAAATAATTAAAACTCGAATTTCCAATCGACGACCCCTGCCGATATTTGAGCTTTCCTCGCTCGCATCTGCAGATAATCATCTTTATTCGGCCGCTGATAATTAGGGCTTGTTCGGCGAGGGTCCCAGACCGGAGTAAATACTTGGGTCTCTGGAATCTCTGCCTCCGAGGGCGAGACCCCCGAGCAGCGGGGAACTGGGTTCGGGTTCTTGGATGTGATATATTATGTATGTATGTGTGTGTGTGTGTGTGTGTGTGTGTAGTGTCTATGTATATGTATATTGTATATGTATATATGATGTATATATATATATGTCTGTGCATACATGTTATAATCTATATATATTTCTATATCGGTATCTATTTAAGAGAAAGAGATGGGCAGAGAGAGAGAGAGATGGGACAGAGAGAGAGAGAGGGACAGAGAGGGAGAGATGGACCAGAGAGAGGAGAGATGGAGCAGAGAGAGAGAGACGAGAGGAAGAGAGAGAGAGGAGAGAGAAGAGAGAGAGAGGAGAGAAGAGAGAGATGAGAAGAGAGAGAGAGAGAGAGAGAGAAAGAGAGATGGAGCAGAGAGAGAAGGAGAGAGAGGAGAGAGTTGACCAAGAGAGAAAGAAGACAGAGACAGAAGACAGTAGCAGAAACAAGAAAGAGAATGATTCATGACAGACTAATCCCCAGCTGGCCCCTTGCTCATTGTGTTGAAAAACAGGGAGATGAAATTCTTAAGAGACTGAACACAAAACAGGGATCTTGCACAAGTGGGGCTAATAGAAACCACAACCAATCATTAAATATCTCTTTTCATTTGAGAGAGGCTAACTACCAAGCCGAGCCGTTTGCATAATTGAACACAAAGGTACACAATATATAATGACCCCACGCACCAATTTATATTCCCAACACATAGAGGTTTGAAAATCTCGCGACACTCTTTACCATGGGTAGTCGAATCGAACTGAGCTCCCTCAACTCCGGATCCTCATTAACAAAAAAGACTTAAGATTGTGTATGCACATATTGTATGATCTTTTTGTTTTTTCTCATGACGTAAAAGAGACAACATATAGAGAAAAAAAGGTTTGTGAGATAAAAATATTGAGTAGTATAAGTTATATTTTATTTAAAATAAAAAACCTTGTTATTGAGAACTTATATTTCAAAATTATATAATATAAAACATATAATAATAATCATTATGTAGTTTAATATATTATAAATAAAGATGTGAGAGGAGATAGAAAAGAATAAAATGTAAATGAACAATATTAATAAGCTTAATTATGATTAGGGCGAAACAAGCAAATAATAATACCGTGGTTGTATTTTATGCTAAGGAGACTGTAATTCCATTTTGAGGGACTGGGGTAATGGGTCGGTCGTTGGGATCGGTTTATGGGGTTCCTCTAAATATTATTCGTAATATACGCCCCACGCCTATTGTCCACGCAAGATACTAACTAGGGCAAGACAGACGATAGCATTGAAATCTGTAAAGATTTTAAGATTTTATTGATTCGGTTCCAACTGGAAGGGTCGTTTATAAAATATGACCATCTTAAGATAATTTTATTAAAAAATAATGTGGCCCATACAAGGATCTAGAGTACTTGAACAGCCCAAACGACTGGTATAACTAATAAGTATCAATCGTGAGAGTGATGAATTATACCTAGAACTCTAAGTGGGATAGGTTGGTATTGAGTATAATTTATAAGCTTATTAGAGCCCAGCATAAGGTGAGGTCAGAGATGCATTCATCTAATATGCAATAAATATTTGTATGTTAGAGGTTTTTAGGTATTATATGTGTTTAACTAACAAATATATACTCGTTTTTAGACATAGTGATATATGGATATAGAGGTTGACGGCAGGGTATATGTAGATTAGATCTAATAGTTCGTTAATATACTCTAATGATTATTAAAATATATCGTGATACATAGTAATATAAATAATATTAGGTAGGTATATAGACAGAACAGTTAATATATAATATATTTAATGTTTAATGTAAGTCTTAGTAATACTATAGTTATAATAATATATATAAATAATTAAGTATAAATGATATATCTGGAATAGTAGTTATAAGTTACAATATATTTGATGATGAGTTTCTGCCGTGGCTATATATATATACTTATATATAATAGTATATTATTATATAATTATCATAGTAATATATTAAGTATAAAATATTATTAAAATGTAAAATATAATGATTATATTGTAAATAATGAGCTAATATATATATATTATAATAAACATTATAATCGTATTATATATAATTATCAAATATATTAATATATTATAGATATAAAATATTATAAACCACAATATAGTAATANTATATATATATATATATAATTATATATATATATATATATATTATATATATATGAATGTATGTTTAAATAGTAAGTGTATATATATATATATATATAAATATATATGTATATATATATATATATTGTGTGTGTGTGTGTGTGTGTGTGTGTGTGTGAGAAAATGTATATGTATTTATGTATTTATATATGTATGTGTGTATATATTCATATATGTATATGTATTTATGTTATTTATGTGTGTATGTATGTGTATATAACATATATGTATATGTATTTATATATGTATGTATTATATATATATGTATAATATATATATATATATATATATATATATATATATTGTTATCCTTCGAAATTTCAATTAAGAAAATCATCTGCTAAATTCTTAATTTCCCAATAAAAGCCTCATACAAACACACACCCTGATAACATCTGCTGGTCAAGTTTCTCTGGTCGTAATGTGATACTACACAAACCCTTGAAAATCTATGAAGGTTCTTGAGCATGTGACGAATTCAATACTATACTGGGGAGATACATCACTTTAGGAGAAACAAAAACAGCTGAAACATTTAATAGGCTACTATCATAGTAAAAAAAAAAAAAAAAAAAAAAAAAAAAAAAAAAAAAAAAAAAAAAAAAAAAAAAAAAAAAAAAGAAAGAAAGAAAGAAAGAGAAAGACTTTTTTTTTTTAACTTTGACAAGTTTGAGAGAGAGAGAGAGAGAGAGAGAGAGAGAGAGAGAGAGAGAGTGAGAGAGAGAGAGAGAGAGAGAAGAAAGAAAAATACCAATATGAACATCATCAATTTATTTCCTCTGTGTGTGTGGGGGGGGGACATACTTACATATATCTCTCCATCTCTGTACTCTGTATTTACAAGAGGTGTAAACATCATGTGAGTTTATGTACCAAGAGAGGGGAGAATTCTTGACATAGATGGAACTAAAATTGCACATTACTAAAAATGTCATGTTTGACCTCCAAGATAGTCTTTGATGATTGATATAGCCATAGGAAGTTTTACAATGTTCAAGATTTTGCTTTGTTAAGTTGGGAAGTCATGGATGTTTTGCATTTATTAGAACATCAGTCCCATTTTTTGAAATGAATGCCTTTGTATTCACAGAGAAATAGTGAAAAGATTGGTATACTCCATGGTGCAGTTTCTCCAGTCACAGCTGGAAAGTGGTGCCGATGGGGTGGGCTGACAGAAGAAGGGATAGAGAGCGTAGAAGTTGCCGTTCAGTGCCTTGAAACAGCTTATGGGGTATCTTTAGCACAGAATGACTTAGCTGTGCCAAAAAGTCTCTATCAAATTTTTTTCTGAGGGCGTAAGGGAGAAACGGTAAGTTAGCCTGACATTGGATATTGTTTTTGAATTTAAAGATGATAAACACTATCAGACTGTACTATACTTCTTTATACTTTTTCTGGTTTTGGCCATGAAAATCATTAGTATACAGTTTTCAGATTTCTTATTTCTGTTAACTCTTTTTAGGAGACATTTATGAGCAGCAGAACACCCAGACAGAGTCAGCACCAAGGGAAGCCACAGGGGAAGAAAAGGCCGAGGCTGAACAACTCAAAAATGAAGGCAACCAACTCATGCGGGATGAAAAGTACACTGAAGCTCTTGATTGTTACACAAAGTGAGTTCATTGTAGCTTCAGAATCATAGTTGAGGATGATGTGATGAGTGAAGTTGATTTGATGATTATTGCAATGGGTATTTGAAGTTCTTCTTTTAGTTGGTTGTTTTCATAAAGCTGACATAAGGTAGTTATTAACTAGTTAGTGATATATGTGTCTATTTCAGTTTATTACATTTATGATGTTGTGTGTGATATGTACCATCTTTCTTCATTATCCTTATCATGATTTTTATTTTTGATTATTGTGATGATATTTAGAGACTGATGATTTATTATTGTTGTGATGAGTATTTTTTCATTATACTTCTACTACTGATATTACTTTTACTATTACTTCTTAGACTGCTATTACAACAACTACTACTATTACTACTACTACTACTACTACTACTACAACTACAACAACAACAACAACCACTACTACTACAACCACTACTACTACAACTACTACTACTACAATAACTACTAGTACTACTACTACTACTATGACTACAACTACTACTACTACTACTACTTTCCTACAACTAGTATCACCACCACTAATGGTAATACTGTTGCTATTATTGATGTCATTGTTTTTGTAGAAGTATTTCAGTCTCACCCTTCTCTTTTTCCCCAATCCATAGAGCAATAAGCAAGGACTGTAGAAATGCAGTATATTATTGCAACAGAGCAGCAGCACACAGCAAATTGAATAATCACAGGGAAGCCATCGATGACTGCAAGCGAGCCCTCGAGATTGAGCCACAGTACAGTAAAGCCTATGGAAGAATGGGGTAAGGGTCATTGATGTTATTAATGAGTGTTCTATTTTTTTTCCATATTCCATCTTAACAGGATTATTTTTCCCGTCAAAATGACGTGATGAAAAAAAAAATTATGAATAAATTAGACCAGAAAATGTCCAAAGTTATCAGAGATCTTTTACGGATAGCTGGGGGGATGTGCACTCCTCATTCAGAATGTAGATTTTTTTCTTATATTTTAAAACCTACAGATAGAAACAATGAATCCAATAGAAAGATGATCCTGATTCCCTATATATAGGGCCTTTAATCAACCGTGTTTAGAAACAGAAATAAGCAGATAATCTAGTGGCTGTAATAGAAACGAATAACATATTACATATGCATATAGGAAGACAATCAGATCAGGATTAGTGGCTGTAAATACCAGTCAAAACAGTGTACATTAACGTGAATATCTGTTAAAGAATTACAGACCATCATGATTTATGTTGCCAGCTATGCTTTGCCTTGTTTGGCAATTACGATTAAATTTTCTTAAGCAACTTTCAATTGTTATTTTTTTCCTTTTTTATGTTTATTTTGTTTCTTAATAACTTTTTGTGTGTATAATTAAAAGTGCAAGTAGTTGTGTTATTGTTTTTCACAACAATATTATGATAAATATAAGATCCCTTAGAGATTACAATAGCAATAATAGCAAATAGCAAAGTAGATTTTATAAACATAGAAAGTTAAATGATGCATATAACAATAACCAATTCATTGTATATAGCTGTAATTAGCATATTACATTTATTTACTATGTATTGTTGAATAGTAAGTACAAGGTTGAAGTAAGACAAATCTTTTTGTGACAGCTTGGCTTTCTCGAGTCTAAATGATCACCGGAAAGCAAAGGAGTGCTACCAAAAGGCCTTAGAGCTTGAACCAGATAATGAAAGTTACAGAGGAAATCTGTCTATTGCTGAAGAGAAGCTTCGTTCAGAACCACAAGCTCCACCAAACCCATTTGCAGGACTTGGTATGGATTTATTTTTATTTTTTTCCACCCTTTCTTTTTTCCCCATGTTTTCTTTTTTTAATGTGGATTCTTTCTTTCTTTCTATTTTTTCTTTTGCTAAAGTGTGCTTTTCTTGATAATAACAGGTTTTATTGTGAGGTAGAAATAAATCTTTTACTTTTGTAATTGTGAATGGTTGAGCTTCTATAGTTTCTACATCTGTATTAAGCAGAAATAGAACATGCTGACAAATTTACTTACTTTTTGTTTACAATTACATTTTGTTTTTACACTTTTGTTGCCATTTTATTAGAGATCTTATAAATCTGTGTTAATTTAGCTTGTAGTTACATAGGTGCCTTTTAGCATTGCTGCTTTCAGAAAAATAACTATTTATTGTACTTGGGTCTAAAGGCCTTTTAGCAAGTATGACATAGACAATGAAGTTGAATACACTCATGGTTTTGATGATTCTGTAGGGTTTAGTAATAGTGTATAGATTAGCACCTATTTGAGTTTTAGTATGGGGGAAAAGCCTTTATAAAGAAAGGGACTTGCATCCACAAGAAAAAGTGGTCTGGGTGATTGAAGATATATTTTTTTAAGTATGTGTAGGCATATTTAATCCTTTCAGTGATACTAAGGCCGTTTGACGTCTGTACTTTGTTACACCCCAGTGATTTTGATACTGTTCAATGTTGATAGCACAGTTTCTTTATAAAACCTAGAATATTCCCAGGATTATAACATGGTTGTGCATGGACAAACCCCTTGTTGTACGGAACATATCATCATTATGTTTTAAAAAACAATCATCAGTATACTTGAGAATATATTAGAATACCACTCACAAAGAAAAAGTAATACAATTGCTGCTTTATTTCTTAGGACTTGGTAAATCAAGAAGGGCTATATTAGAACTGTCAGTCAAACCTGACCTTATCAGACAGTGTCAACTTAGTTAGGTAGCCACTACACTGAGTGCGACCTTAGCTGTCCTGCAAGTATGAGGGAAAATAAGTGTGAGGGGATGTGGGTGGGTAGGTGTGTTGGTGTAATGTGTATGTGTATATAGTATATTTACATGTATGTTTCGAGTTTATGATATGACAATCAGATGATTATCAGAAGCTGATACCTGCTCTTGTTTGTCAGGTTCATGTTTGGTGCAGGAACTAAAACAAACGAGGCTGCATATGACTAACCTATGGAATGTTGTAAAATAAGTAAATGTATGTACATCTGATATGAGAAGGAATGTCCAAAGAGCTAGAAATTTTATTGAATGTACAGAAATTATGTATCACACAGGGGATGCATATGATTTCAGAATATATCAGTGAAAGGGTTAAAGACTCTTGTATTCATTCAGGGTTCCAGTAAGGGAAGCATAGCATATATTTGGATTTGTTAAAGCTTTATCAGCTCATAGTAAATGTTGGTTATAGTTTTTGTATAGTTTTTTTTGTGTGTGTAAGGGGGGGGGCTGTTAAGAGGTTTTAGGAATGGTTTGTGGGATGTGGATGGTTGGTACTCTGTTGTGGGAAACTAGTTTCTAGTTTTGTCTTGATGGTCTTGGGCTGGAAAAACTAATATTATTTTTGGGACAAATAATGTCTTGTATCAACCACAGTTTCCACATGATAATTTTTTGTTAGAAGCACTTTATAAAACCTTGTTGAAAAATAACATACTTTTGGAAAAAGATAAGAAAGTGAAAAAAAAATGTAGAGAGCCATATGTGAAGTGTTCTATACAAAATAAGTGATATGTGTGTGTATGTGTGTATTGTGTGTATGTTGTGTATGTGTGTGTATGTGTGTGTTGTGTGTGTGTGTGGTGGTGTGTGTGTTGTGTGTGTATGTGTGTGTATGGTGTGTATGTTGTGTATGTGTGTGTGTGTGTGTGTGTGTTGTGTGTGTGTGTGTGTGTGTGTGTGTGTGTTTGTGTGTGTGTGTGTGAAGGGAAAATTTTCCCCTACACCAACATTGTGCGGGCACACATCACATGCATAGTAATACAGATATATATTCAATAAGGTAGAGAATTTGGCTTCCCATATAAGAGTTGATATGGCTAAACTCTGCTATGTCATCAAGCTCTAGCTACTCTTCTCTCTGCTTTAAGATTGTTTCAATAGAAGGACATGGGTAGGAGAAAGTGTTTGCAGAATATGGCTTTGTATCGGGAAAAAGAAGAAATGAATGTCTTGACGTCAGAAAGTTATTCTACAGTATGTGAAATCACAAGTGTGAATGGTATTTTATATCATTAAAGACACAAGGAAACATTATTGTGAAATTCCCCAGATGATAGAATGATTAACATGTCATTACATTACAGTTTTCAGTAACATTTTACCGTTATTTCATTAGTGCATCACATTTTTTTTATAATCTATCCTTTTGACATTAGCTCAAATCAAAAATAATATACTATGTTTACACCAAATCCAACTGATTTTAGAGTTTCTGTGAATAAGCAGTATAAAAGTATATGTTATTGATCAAGATATGATCTTTTAAATGATTTAACATGTTTGTAGCCCCTTAATTTTTTTCTTGAAATTTAAGAGTATCTTGTTTGTATACATTAACAAATTATATAGTGATTTGATACTCAAAATATTTCAACAATTATTACTGAGTGCTGGAGTACATAGCTGTGTGCAAATTGTCAACTTTTTCCTGTTCTTCACTTTTGTGTTTTCATCCTTTATGAGTATAACACACACAGAAAGAATGATCAAACATCGTACTGCAAAGAAAACGTAGCAATAACTTACATATGTCCTCTCCAAAAGTTTGTAGTTAACCGAGGTGTGAGTAGCTTGCTAGACCTCTGTCTGATTTAGTGTTGTTTGCCAGAGATGTACAGTAGTTTGTTGGTCCTAAACACACAAAATTATCAGTTGCACATATGGTACATGAATTGAGAGAAAAAACAGTTATTCTACTTACATAGAAGATCCACAAGTAGGGGGTACTTGTGCATATGACCTTGTCCCTTTAAATTGCATGGAAATGTTGAATCTTTTTGGATTTGGTGAAACATTTGTTGGGAATGATTCTTTGGTAGTATGTGAATATTTTAAACCTGCCGTTGAAAATAGCATATTTTAAAAAATCCTGAATGTTTTTGCCTCCCTTAAAGTAGGTTTATTTTTTTATACATAATTTTGTGCATATGTATGACAAGTTTTGTTGTATTTTGTCCCATTGGAGAGTCTTTAAGGACAGGAGTATATTCGTAGAAGAATGAAATATTTTACTGTCATTTATATAGTTTGATTAATACTTAGAAACGTACTTTAAGATTGAATGGGTTAATTGCAGGTGTCTAGGCAGTTTAGCTGGCCTGGGTGGTCCAGGTGGGCCGACTTGAGTAACTTGCTGAACAACCCAGCCCTCATGAACATGGCGACACAACTTATGTCAGACCCAAATATGCAGAACATGTAAGTTTTTTTATTGCATTTTTATGACTGTTCATTTATATGTGTAATTGGATTTTCTTATGTACAGTATATGTTAAAAGTTAAGATGTCAGAGGCAAGACCTTATGTAGTTGGCAAAAGGCTGATGATGTTTTACTAGTTGTCAAGTTGTACATTCAGATGGCAAGTATCTGGCAGAAAGAAAGTTTCTCATACACCATGTAAATCTTTTACATGGTTGCCATTGTGACCATATGGAACAGGTGTGCTTGCATTAAGTGCTCCATTTTGTCTCTAGTATTTTGAAGATAACAGCCTTCACAGTCTTCAATTAAAGCCAAAAGGCAAACTGCCTGTGATGACACTTTCCATTTAAAGTTGACTTCAAGTTGTTAAAAGTAAGAAAAGAGTTAACTCTTATTGACAGATGTGGTTATAGCTGTCATCACTTAATGATGTATGACATCTTTATGCATCATGACTTGCTCTAGCAAGCAAGTTGGTGGCCAGCTGTACACAGCAACCCCCTTGCTGGAAAAGCTTGACTGTAATAATTACATCACAGAGAAATCTAGCCCTTTCATGATTGGGACTGAATAAGCTCTTTAGAGATGAAAGGGAACATACCTTTCCCATCCCATGACCTCAGTTACCTCAACACGCTTGGGATTTTTGGCCTCCCTGAGAAGGGTCTGGGTATAGGTATAGCTTGTTCTGCTTCTCTGCATTATTATTATTTTAATTTTCTTTATTGTTATTTTCAGGATGAGCAGCTTCATGGGTGGTATGGGAGGTGGTATGGGAAGGTGGTATGGACCAGGTATGGGACCAGGTATGGGAGGGGGTGCGCCAGGAGGTGCGCCAGCAGCTGCTCCACCTGGCCCTGGAGCTGGAGGCATGGAAGCCCTTCTAAATGCGTATGTATACATGCCTGTTATATGCTATCCATTGAATTGGTGTCACTCACCCTCTATTTACAGAAAACCAAATACTGTCACTATAACTGGGAGTTACAGTGACAGTATTGCTGTCATTGCCTCCCAGTCCATTGTATCTTATATTTAGGGGATTTTTTTGTGCTTCTTAAAAAATACATTTTCTAATAAATTGATAATAAGTAATTGTCAAAATTTGGGAATATGCATGAGGAATATATTTATATAGAGTACAAATGACAGAAATGCAGCATTTCAAGTCTGTATATGAAGGATTAATGAATGGATTTTGTGCTTCTACAAAAAATTTATTTGCATATATCAAATTTCATTGCCCATGACAGTTTCAAGGGTTGTAGCTTGAGGACAGCTAAGGAGAACATGAAAAATGTATTATTCCTAAGGAGAGGGCTTTTTAATCTTGCAGTTGCATTTTGTATGAACTTGAATCCTATCAACCTGTAATATAAAGTTGAAATAAATGTCTATTAATTCCATATCCATATTTGTTGCTAGGGGAGGCAGTTGGCAGAACAGATGCAGAGTCAAAACCCAGAATTAGTTGAGCAGATCCGTCGACAAATGAATCGCAACGCTGGAGGAGGAGATGACCAGCCTGGGGGCAATAACCAAAATCCGCCTCAAAGTTAATTTTTCGTCCTTCCTTTCTGTCAATTTTTGGTACATGGAACCATTTTGTTGTTTCTTTTTTGTTTAGTTTTTTCTTTTTTTTTCCTATTGGTGTGTTTCTTTGTTTTGTTTTTGCTATTCAGAACTTTCAAAGGAAAGACATATTCACAATGAAACATGCTTTAGTAAACTAGTAGAGGGACCTCACATGCTGGTTTAAAAACAAATTTCCATGGCAGGGATTCAGATCTTTAAGATGGAGATATGCATTTTTATCATTATTGTTATTGATATTCATTACTTTTCATGGTGAATAGAATGTACATTTAGAAATGTTGTGGGTTATATTCAATTTCCTATAGACTTTAAAATGTTTGAGATTGCGTCACTTGTTTGATACTGTGGTATTCTGTGGCTGCATCTGTGATAGTCCACTTGTCAGTGAAAATATATGAAACACTGACAGTCTGACTGTTACATTCAGTATCATTTTCATACTGCATTACTGCATTATGCCATTATTAACATGTATATTTAGAAGGAAATTGTTATCTTAGTTGGAAATAATCTTAATAAACCAGGGGGTGGGGGTTACTGAAAATAATGTTTTTTCCATGACTGATTCAATGGTTAAAAATATCATGCTACATTATTTGGAAGACAATAAGAATATTGATTTTTATCCAGTATTCAGAAGTTTAAACTGCAGTTTCAATTATATTTTCTTTGCAAAACAAGAAAAGTCACATTGAAGATTTCTTTGAAATGATTATATCTATTTTACATAGATATTTATTGACACAGTTTATAGAAATGGTTTGCCTGTGTAAAACTTATTGGAGGTTTGGATGACATTCAGTTTTTCATAGTTCACCTTGATTGAGAAAATTAATAATTGTAATTTATTATAGGTTCAGCGATGTAGTTGTTTTTTCAGGTCATATTATCATAGGTTGCAGATTTATGCTTTTCTATTGTTCCATGTTATCAAAACAATGTTTGTAGAGACCAAAATTAAGGATTATTAAATCAAATAGCTTTTCATCTTTGAGGAAAAGACTAATGATTTAACATTTTTGTAATCAGAATTTCCTTGGTGTTATTCCATTCTTATCCTTTATATGGCACTATTTGTATTTCTTAAACGAGAATAAGATTATGTAGCATTTAACTTTTTTCAGACTACATTAGGTGAAACATGTAAATTTATGTTTCATGTAAATTTGAGATGTTCAAGCTGCCTTAGGCTTTGTAAACTTAGAAATTTTAGGGTGCTCATATTTGCCTGTTATACCATTGTATGTTAGTACTTGTGTCATCTTTTTAATCTCCTCGTTTTTTATTGTTTTTATTTCACATTTTTCAGATTTATAGGGTATTTTGAAAATAAATAATTATTGACTTTGATTAATGGTTGCAGAGTGAAGTCTGCTGGTAAGTGGAAAATTTGAAAATTACATTTATCTTATTAGAAAAGGCTTAATGGCATAGATGGAAGTATTTCTTACTAAAGAAAAATGTTTGTTGATCTGAAATAAAATGCAGTAGAAAATCTTTTGTGTTATTGTACCCCAGTATTATTTGTAAGAAGTAGAAGTTTGAAAGAAGTAAAATGATACTTTGATAAGCTGGCATTTTAATTGAACCACTATTTACTTGCAGTTCACTTTTTTTTATATGGGTTTTTAATAAGCATGTTTCGGAAAAAGTGGGTATATATTTTTATGCAAATTGCAATTTTATGTATGGAAGCAAATTAAGTGGGCTTGTTCATGTATATGTTCATGCAAATTTATGATTTTTGTGCATATATAGAAGTATAAGTATATTGACACAAGGTATTCCTTTTTTCAGATCAAACTTATTGCTGATCTTTGGCACTATATACACTATTGGAACCAATGTTAAGTTTACATATAAAACCATTGAAATGTTTCTGGCAGTTGAAAAAAGGGTAACTGTCAAACTAGGACCATGTAAACCAAAGCTAATGTAAGGGCTATAAAAACCACAAAGGCAAATGACTAACAAGCATTCACTATGCACCTTCCGGCAAGAAGGAGCTTGGAGCCCTACCTGATAGGTTATTGATAAATGAACCAGACCAAGCTTCATTATTCCAATTATCATGGTGGAGGTCTGATGGCTCTATCAGGAATATGAAGCACAGAGGCAATGGCATCCCTTATGGAGTCATGTCCTTGCCACTGAATGAGATAACTGAGAATGGGAAGCACATATTTGCTGATTAGAAAGTGTAAATAGACAATTCTGGAGCATCAATACCCCTTAATGTAAAGGAGAAAGAGGAGACTTCACAGAAGTTGTCTGTCTTTATAAGACAATGCTAGATTTTTTTTGTTATCCAAATGACAATGGCAAGTGGCATGTAAGTTATTTAAATCAAAATAATTATAAACATTTGATCAAATTTAAGCCAGATATTTTGATCAAATGCATCAGTTACAAACACAATATTTTATAGTTATACCCATTTTAAAAGAAATGTATAAATAAAGAATGCAGGATTGCAACAAAGTGTTTTTCAAAATATCCAACTCTTTTTTCCTCTTGCATAAAGTAACATTTTAATAATTAATTTTGAAATCTGTGCCATTACAGGGCCCAGGCGAAAAAGCCTGGTACTCTAGGTAATTATCTGCTGCAAGAGAGCTTTCAAGAATGTTATACTACATGTTGCAAGAATTATGACGAGTAGATTAATGTGATAAAAAGTTAAATCTCAACTTTCTTCCATTTCTATATGGGGTCACTGTATTGGATGAGCTGCCTCCATTGATTTCTATCTTGTGCTTCCTCTTCACACACTCTCGCCGTCTCTTTCTTGGTCTTCCCCTCTTCCTAAAAAAGTTTAAGGAAGTTTAATGTTCCCCCTAAATTCCATTAATTAGTCACTATATTATTTTAGTAAGTAGGCCTTGTGCAACATTGGTTATTTGGATGAAAAAGTCTAATACAGAAAAGCACACGAGACATGTCAACAAACAATAAAAGTGAGTTACAAAGGATAACAAGCTACAGTAAACTTTTATTTAGATATGCTAAAAAGAGAATATATGGCATTATATTACCTAGAAATGCAAAATCTGTAATTAATTTTAATCTTCATTTGACTGCATAACTATTCAGTTACAAATTACCCATACTTATTTACTTTAAAAAATAACATTACCTTTGCCCTTCGATCTGCAAAGAGGTATCATTCATCATGTCTCAAGAAATTTAAACACACACAAGTTCACACACTCTAGGAGACCGTGGACCCTCTACTGATTGCCTTGTCTTACATGGATCCAAGTGTAATAGTGTACCACAGAGATCATTAATGTATAAATGTAATGATTTTCATTTACCAACATCTTCTACTCCCAACTTAGTGTCCTCCCCCTAGGCCAATGTTGCAAGCTTGAATATTGCCAATGTTCACACTACTAGCCACCATAATGAAAAAAAATTAAAAGCCTCACTTATCTCTCAAACAAAGCTGTCTCCCAAGGATATTATATCAAAGCCTGTGCAGGGCAAGAATATAAATCAAATGAAACTAAATGTCAGTTCCTTACGTCTGATTAAAGTAATCAATCTTGTACAGTGTATACAGCAACTTACAGATTAGGCATGTGATCTCTATACTGCTTAGATAGAAAAGTCTTCATAAAAATAGGTTAATGCTGTGCCATATATTCAGATGACACCCCCATTTTTTCCCTCCCTGATCCATGATCAGATTAATTCTGTTGAAGACTTTGGGTGTTGATCGTTTTTGGTGGAAATACAGTAGTGTGCAAAAGGTGCTTTTTATATGCAAATTGTCTTAAATGTTAAATGAGGTCCTTACAAAGAGGCCCTGAGTCCTGGCAATCGAAAACAGTCACGTAAGGTCACGCTGAAAGGGTGTTCACATCATCGTCCAAGAAAACCCAACAATCCAAGATACCCACTCCCATTTCCCAGTGGATTTGAAGTAAACATTAAATATCCAGTACTACTGCACGTAGAATATCTTTACCTTTCACATCAAGGCAACATATTTTGCCTTGTAGAATATCTTTGCCTTTAACATCAGTGCAACATATTTTGCATGTGGAATATTTTTGTCTTTCAAATCCTTGCAACATATTATGTAAGAAGGAGAATGAAAATATGATCTGGAAAATATACAGTACGATTACCTATTATTCCGCGACACAGATGACAAAGAACCATTGTCATGCAACAAAAAACCTTCTGATATTGTATGTTGATTTATTCTGATCACTAAAGCTACTTAGTTATATGAAGAGATGTTATCTTACTGGTAAAATTCGTGTCAGGTTGCAGATAAGAGGGCTTAGTTGATGATACTGTTTAGATTTTTTAATAACGGTTTACTACCAACATTTGTGATAAAGGAAAGTCAATGGTCTACAGGTTAAATGCATAAATAGAGAAAGTGTGTGCTGTCAGGGTTTTGTTTTGCCCTGGCTTTGGTGGGTTTACGGACACAATTCTGATTCAGCTGTTTATTGAGAGGAAGGGTAGGTAGCGTGGAGCGGGTTGTGTCGTGCTGGTGCAAAGGGGAGACCTAGAGCCGCCGTGCGGGGCGCGCGTGGGGAGAGACCCCCAGGGAGGTCTGGTCAAGGCCGTGGGCCCTGGTCAAGTGTGTGTAGGTCCGAGCGCTGGTCGCGGGTCCCTAGTGGAGACTCGGGATGTAACCCTTGTTCCTCAGATCGCTCGGTGTGTGTGTGTGTGTGTGTGTGTGTGTGTGTGTGTGTGTGTGTGTGTGTGTGTGGTGTGTGTGTGTGTGTGTGGTGTGTGTGTGTGTGTGTGTGTGTGTGTGTGTGCGTGTGTGTGTGTGTGTGTGTGTGTGTGTGGTGTGTGTGTGTGTGTGTGTGTGTGTGTGTGTGCGTACGTGCGTGCGTGCGTGCGTGTGTGTTTAGTGCGTGTGTGGGTGCAGGTGTGTCCGTTTACGTGTATGTGTGCCTGTTTTTATTTATTTTTGTGTGTGCGTGTGTGTGTGTGCGCGCGCGCGCATGTATGCGTGTGTGTGCGTGTGTGTGTGTGCGCCGCGCGCATGTATGCGTGTGTGTGCGTGTGCGCGTGTGAACATGAGTGTGTGTGTATGTGTGCGTACGTGCGTACGTGCGTGCGTGCGTGTGTGTTTAGTGCGTGTGTGGGTGCAGGTGTGTGCGTTTACGTGTATGTGTGCCTGTTTTTATTTTTTTTTGTGCGCGCGCGTGTGCGTGTGCGTGTGCGTGTGCGTGTGTGTGTGCGTGTGTGTGTGCGTGTGCGTGTGCGTGTGCGTGTGTGTGTCGCGCTCAGGTGCGTGCATGTTTGTGAGTGAATGCTTAGGTGTTGTCTTTAGCCTTCTAATGCTATGAGAAAGCAAACTGCAATTAATTCAATGTTCTTGGTGCTGAGATCCTCCTCGCGATTATTAAACAATCGAAATCCTTTATTTGGGTTTAGATTCAGCGACAATTTTATGGAGTAATGTTGACGGCGCGAAAAAAGGCGATAAAGCTTATATGTACGAATAAATAATTGAAATAAAACTGTTAGCAAAAACGACTTGCTAACCATCGACCTTCTGAGGTCATAACTTGTACCCAAATCGAAATATCTTCCTGAATAAGCGAGGTTTCATTCATTCCTTCACAACGAGTTCTTGCGGAGAACAATGGTGGAAGCCACTGGGGGATGCATCTAGAGAGACTCGTCGGTGCATCCGGGAAATGGGAAAGGCAAGAACAGTAAATTCAACAGCTCGCCTTTAAGCTCACTTCACGATGTTTCCGCCCGGTTTCCCCCGCTCGGCCTTGGCCCTGATGTTTTCATCCCGAGGGGCCTATAAGTCAAGAGATACAGGAGACCAGCAGACGTTCGCACGCGCGCAGGTGGGCGGAACTCTTGTGACGTCATGACACCCACACACACGATGCTGGTAATCGGTCGTTCCTTTTAATAATACGTGTTCATATTAAAAACCCGGGAATATAATTGAGTGTAGAGTAATATGTAGCAATT
>NW_020872098.1:120481-130481 GCF_003789085.1 Penaeus vannamei | reverse complement strand
ACATTATATATGTATATATACATAAATTATATATATGTATATATATGTATATATATATATATATATATATTATATATATATGTGTTGTGTGTGTGTGTGTGTGTGTGTGTGTGTGTGTGAGAATAATATGTATATAATATGTATATATATATATTATTTATTTATATGTTGTGTAAACGAAGATTGCAACGAAACTTAAGCAGGAATACAGATAGTCCAAATGGGACAGGGAGTTCGGTCCCTAAACGTCCTCCATATAAAATATTAGGTAACTAATTCTGAGCGAATGGAAGCTTTTATTGCAATATAGGTGTCCGGTAAGAACTTAAAAAATCCAGTTTTACTTCTCAACTTGTACTCTGAAAATGTAACTATAAAGAGAATATTGAACGTGGAATCAGTGAAGGCAAACTTAACCTTCCAAAACTTCAACATATGCGAAGACAGCAATAAACTCTCCAGATTATGGTTTTGTTTGGATCCGTATGACAACACATACAGTTCTCGTAAACTTTGAAGAATGGAAGGTTTACCACAGACCCAAAACATTGCAAGAGTGCCTGTTAACCGGCAGTGAAAAGGAATCGGTTTGTTTACCAGAGGTGATGGGAAGTCACAAGGTAGATTATGTGAGGTCAGATATGAGTTTGCTGGAGGTTGTGGAGTGGACAGGAGTAAATCGTGTTTCCGACAAGGAAAGTAGTTACTGAACCCATCCACAGAGGATGTAGGGTGTCCATTAACGTCTTTAAGAGACACTTTTAGTGATTGACAGGGTGTCAACAGGAAAATTACAGTTGGAAGATGCTACTCCAACTGTAATTGGGGGAAAGTCCATCAAAGGAGGTTGCAGAGCCATTCCAACCACTTGTGAAGGAGAGGATCAAGTAAAAGTGCTAGTCTGTAATTTCGGGTGCAATCTTTTGCTGATTCACGCAAAGAGAACTATAGGGAATGCTGCACAATATAATGTCAACAAAATGGTCACGGGAGTGAGAACAAACGATGAAAAAACGAAGATCCATTAGATAATGCTCTTCAAATAGATAATTGGTAGATATTGAGATAATAACCGATATATTCTGAGGAACAATTTTACATGTTATTTCAGGAATTAAAGGCTGACAGTTGGGTCCCAAGCTGGGATAAACGAAAAACAGATGGAAGACGTTTCAAGGTAGCATTTGACCTGAATAGGTGCCATTGAGAAAGTATAGCGGAACATAAGATAGACCCGTAATACGTGAGGTGCATGTGCCCATAAGAAGCTAGAATGCGAAGCTGAACCTTGCTGGAATATGAATATGAAGGGAGCTCGGCCTGTGCTCGTTTAATGTGTACCAGCTGGTGATGATTCGACTGAGCTTATTCTTTACTCACCGTGGTCCCCCAGCCACAGCAGTAACCTCCAGGCGACAATTGCAACTTCTCGCGCCTGAGCGGGGTGCGAATCACGACGACCTCGGATGAGAGGCCGACACGTTACCCCTGAACTAGTCCTAAGTTTCATTCTTAATCTCTTAAGACCTGACGCTGGGCATAGGCCAGTCATGAAGGAACACGTGCATAATAGGGTCAGCTCTTCATAATGGAATGAATCAATAGTCCTTGAAAAGAGGAAGGATAAATCATAACATAGATTGCATGCAGATTAGAGCAATAGGTGCAACGAATGAATTAAAGTTTTGTCATCTGCCGTTCATTACGGATGTACAGCACGAGAACAGTCGGAGTACGTGGTTTTCTACACTGGACCTATGCAATGCTTTGACCCGAGAGAGAAATTGTTACCATACACGGAAGTCGTTTAGGGTTTATTGTATTGCAATTTGTATTATCCACGCATCTAGAATCTTTCAAATGCCCTTGAACAATGCTCATCTGTCAGATTGGGAAGAGGTTACAAGTATTTACTGATATCATTATTATTTACATCGACGACATTCAAACAGATCTAGAAGTACTGAAAGAGGCTCTGGAGCGTTTAATTGAAGTTGGAATAAAAGTAAAGCCTCATAATGTTGCGTACGTTTCATGTCACTTTTGGCTGTCATGTAGGCCACAGGGAAGTGAGGGCTGCGCTAGACATGTTAGCAGGAGTGAGGATTTCCTTGCACCCAAGAGGTGCAAGAAATTACGAAGATTCCTTGGGTTCATTGCCTACTGTTTACGGTTTGTCAAATGATACGTTCAAAGGGCAAGATCTTGTGCTATGTACAAAACAAGTTCAAACCAGTGGAGAGCGTTGAATTTCAAGTATGATATCTATCGAGTGGATGCTAGTAAAGGAACAATTGGGACTGTGCTTGCCTGACATCCTTTTTCGTCCTATAACATGCAGTACTATGTAGTTGAGGAATTCAGAACACATATATAACACCAAAGCGAAAGAGGCACTCTGTTAATGAAGCCTTGAAAAAAGGAAAAACCACCACTTGGGGTTTGAAAGTGTTCGTCATGTCAGGGAACAAATTACAATTGTGATTTGACAGAAAAAACAAAATAATGCACGTCTTACATGGTGGACCTTAAGAGCACAATCTATGGTGCAAAGATTTTGTATCATCTTGGAAAGCTTAATTCCGCCATGAATGCTCAATTTCACACCAGAGTGAAAGGCAACAGAGAATGGCAATACAAATGATCATTGACAAGAACCACAGATTTGCCAGATTTTATGTTCACTGGCAGTCAATAGATCATGTCAGGAGACCAGAGGATGACAAGTAAAATTTATCATGTTACACTAAAGTAAATATATATTTTTTTAAATCAGTGTTCTATTATCCTAGTCTGGTATAAAAAAAACCCTTTATTGAGGATATATTTTGAAACTCGGGTCAAAGTCATATGCATATTACTGGAAGTATATTTTGAATATATATCTGTTGACTGAAATAACCTAGAATGAGTTCCATTTCATAACCAATGTCTTTGGGAAGCAATACCCTTTAAAACCGGCTTGATTTGTAGTGAAGGGTGGTATGGAAAATCAACTTTCGAAATCAATTACAAGTAATAAAGTTTTGGTGCTTCACTGGCTATAACCATTATAACAACATATGTTCTTTACCACTAAAGTGAAAGGAGGATGTGTTGTCTAATGATAAAGACCACTAATCCAGCAAGAATGGTTTGCCAGTGGCCCAACACCTAACACAAAATGAATAATGTTGTTTGCATATTGTATAATAATTCCATCTGTCAGAGTGGCCATGGTCCCTCAAAGTTGAGCATGTCAAAGATTGTTTTTTGCCTGTTATACCAAACTTTGTTAGCTGTGTTCTCATAAATGATTTTTTCCTTCTTGTTTCATCTTTATTTCTTCTGCACCATACTAGAAGCTCGGCACTTAATTACTTCACTTTTTCTGCCATCTCTGCATATTTACTGGTGTAATACCTTTTCACTGGCAAGAAATGATTCAATATAATACAAACTGCACTATTCTTAGGGACCTCTTACACATGATAGATGCTAGTAGATCCTTAATGATAGCAGTTTTGAGAAGACTAGCAATTTTTCTTCTGATGAAGACTGTGGGTCATTTGGGAAGACTTGTTTGATGATGACTTGTCTGAGGGCAGCTGTGATGATACTGATATATGTTGGACTCAATACTAAGCCTGAAATTGCATGTCATTGGTCCAAAACCATTTTGTATGCTAATTGTTTGTGGGAGAGAAAAAAAAATAATTTACTATTGAGGTTTTACACTTTACTGACAAAATTGTAGATTGTATATGTTAGGCCCCTAGGCTTATCAAGTAGATTTTCAAGCTGTCTACTAACCAGGTCCATATATTACAGTATTTTCCAAGGAAATCCAGTGACATGGATTCAAACTACCTTTGAGGTATATTCCAAGAATTTAAGAAAATGAAACTGTTTCATATCCACATTATCAGAAACTTTTTTTGTTTTTTGACAGAAGCTGGACTATTCAGTTAATAACTAACATATAAGAGCATTTACATGCTTGTTAAAGCAAAATTTCCATTCTTATTAGGACAACAAAGAGACTTATTTTTCTAATATGTGGTACACTGAATGAAAGCAGTGTGACTGATTCTCTTTTCCCTTTGCAATTTAGATATCATTACATGATAAAGTAAATCATAAAAACTGTAAGTTCAAAGTTAACATACTTTATAATTTGGCCGAGGATGCACTGATGTGTAGGAAAACAGATTCTTAATTGGTATATTTGTGAACCAACATATATGTAAGGAAAAGCATATTGTATGCAAAAAATTCTTGAAGTGCAAAATAACACTAAAAATGCTATAAATTTTCTGTAGAAAAAAAAAAATATATAGCCTATGGCTTGAGTTCTGAGTTCAAAAAAATTCTTCTTAAGTCACCAGTTGCATGGCTAATAATCATCTGGGCCTACTTTGATACACTTTTTTCAACAAATTTTAAACCATGTTCAACAGTTAAGTAAAGGGTAAAGGCTTCTTGAAGTTGATACTACTTATAATAACTGATTTCAAGAACACAGGGGAAAATTCTTTCACAAATATCCAATATATAAAATTCATAATGGTAGATACGACCAAAAATTTTCCAGAAAATGCTATTTCAGATTTTTGGTAACGGAGCCAGGTATGATGTGGTTGTCTTCTAAGATTTTCCTAGTTACATCTTTTGAAAACTATAAACCCTGCTGCTGTTTTATGTTTTACTGTTTGGAACAAAAAAAAAAAAAAATCTACTTTGCTATCTATACTTTGGAAGTTATAATAATGTAATATGACCAACATCACTTTCTTCCTGAAATATTCAGTACAATGGATGAATTCACTCCTACAAAGGTTTATAATATGTTGAGGAAAATTTGTTCATTATTATGCCATACTTTGCAAAAATAATCGAATCTGGAAAAAAATAATATCACAATCAAAATTTATTCTCTCTCACTTTACTATACCTTAAATGAGTAAATTTGGCTATTTTGAAGTATAATGGCTTAAATATGGGCTGAGGAAACCATGCACCATACTTTTTTTTGTAGGCTATTTGGAAAATTTATGGAATTTGGGGCACCTCAAGATATTGATTTAGGAATATGCCATTTTAACATTTCACAATTCTTTAAAACTTAAGGAATATTTGTGCTCCGAGATTGAGATCTTTATTTGATAGAACTTATTCTCAAGAATAAATCTCTTTATTAATGATTTAGAACATGAAGGAAAGGATTTATTTAAAATAATAATATAACAGAGTATTCATATTCTGAAAAAAACTTAATAAAGTCATCATTCTGCATTTACATCCATCTATGAAAGCTGGTTTCTTTTTGTTTTCATATTTCTCATTTATAACATGCTACTGTAATCAAAATCATATGGATAAAAAATCATAACAATTTGTATAAAAAACTATTAACTTGGGAATTAGTTGCAGAAAATGTCAAGTTCATTCTATTTGGATATATTCCACAGCCCACAGAAATAAAGACATATAAAGCTGAAACCCTGGATATTAATTGAACTCCAGACATTAATTAGGCCTATACAACGTGTTAACCTACAAAAACATTCTATCCTTTTATCAAAGATAAACTTCTTGTTTGGGTTATAATTATCTGTTTGGCTAAATAAACATTAATGAATACCATAAAGTAATTTCTTGAAAAAAATCCTCATCACTTCCTCAAAGGGTTAAAGAACTGGTCATGACTGTAGCAAGTTATGAGCTGATGATCACCTCCTGGGTGTATCATTCTTGGATCTCTAGTAAAGAATACATGGATGATACACCCAGGAGGTTTATCATAGTTTTTACCAGAATATATGAGAATGGTTGCTGTCCTTTAGATAGTATTATAGGCATGTAATAAATATTCACACATATCAACTATACACACAAATTCTGAATCTTGTCAGAGGAAGTATTTCATATAAATAAAAATACTCAATTATGCATAGATCAATACAAACTGATCAGCTGAGCATCCTACCATCTAATTTGTCCCTGAAATTATTCTGATGCCGATGGTTGTGCTTTAGTTAAAAGAGAAAATGAATATGGTCATGAAAATCTTGAAAAAACAGACCAGTGTTTCTCATGTAAAGCACTTCTACAATGACATCAAAAATTTTATCAATATAAAATTTGTTCAAAATACAACATAAAACAGGAAATACATATTGGCAGACATTCTGTTACAATAGTGAACTAATAAAGGGAAGTGTGGTGAATATTGAGATCTCCATCTATGCCGGAAAGATTGAATAATCTCCCGAAAATATTCACCTGCTGTGTAGTACATATACCGGTAAGTTACATTTACTCACAATTACATTTTAGGACCTATCAGTGAATACTGTCAGTCAGACAGTATTAATTAATGCCTGTTCGACTTCCGCAATGCATTACTTTTCCTTGATATTAAAATAGACAAGGAAAAGTTCATATTATTTGCAGATGACGTCCAGTAATAACGACTGTCAATGAATGATAGAGATGTCAAACACACGCCAGAACAGTTTACAAACGCAAGACATCCTATCCATAACCTACATTGTGACCTGATAAGACAAGTACTCGATTAACTCTCAATTCAACGTAAAGATAAGGAGAACGCAGAGGAAAATCCACCCTTTCTTTTTCTTTTGAACGTTTGTTTACACTTCTCAGCTGTTCAGCGCCGGGAGTCAAATCAGCGCTTGCCACAATTAAAAACCCTTCTCCTTCCCCCAATGCTTTCTTATAACCGCTAATGAATACGAAAACGTGTGAGATTATGATCAACCCATTTATTTTAATAGATGTCGAGAGTCTTTTAACAATAGTGGGTTTTGATCCCGATGAGTGACGTCACACCCACTCAGACATCGCCATTTTCGACTAGTTGTGTGTGGACGGCTGTGCAGGGAGGGTCAGGCAGCGGCCCTCGGAGTGGTAGTCGTGTCTTCTTGTTTTTAAGGCCCTTGAGGCAACCCAGTGATTTCTTATATTCTCCCCAATCACAAAAAGAGGCAAAAATGGCCGGCCAATCCATCAACGACAGACTGACAGCAGCTCGCTATAGTCTTGCCGGACAGGGGCTTGCCAAGTCTGTGTGTAAAGCCACCACCGAGGAAGTCATTGGCCCCAAGAAGAAACACTTGGACTGTGAGTATACAAGCCATCACTTCCCTCTTCTTGTCCCTTTCCTAGTAGACGTTAGGGCTTCTCACACAGGGAAAGTTTCCAGGAGACTATTTATTGACTTGGAATCAATGAACATGATGGCTGCCTTGCGATGGGGACCTCTCGGGCTTCTTTTTTGTGTGTATTCTGCTTCGAGTTATTTACATTCATCGATGAGAGGCCTCTTACTTGGACAGCAAGAACACATGCGTCACTACTCGAGACTTGAACGGCGAGTTTTAAAGAGGATATTCCACTTAAAATTCAAAAAAAGTAAAAAACATGGTGAGCAGGTTCCTCCTCCCTATGTATATATCTCGATACCGGGAAAATCCCTTCGCAGAATGGGCGTGGAAGCCTAGTTCGCGATCGTAGTTGCAGACGATGGACGTGATTTGCAATTTCCCTGATGAATGTGGGCTTTGGTGGGAGGATTTTTCTGCTGGAAATTGGATAGTTGGAGCCCGGCGTGGAGTTGTCAGTGTCAGCTGGTCGGGGAGCGACATCCTACCCAATTTCTCTCGCCATTTTTACCCCTTTCATAGCTCCCTCTCGGCCTTTCAGGGTATCCGTCGGCTCCGTCGCCTTCGTCGGAATTAATACAATGCGGCAACATGATTAAAGTCCGAATGGGTGTGTTGTTCAGACGAGCTCAAAATACGGAGATATTGCACTTGGCAACTGCTCGGGACGTCGATAATGGAGTTGGTGTGACACATGCTGGACGCTCGCGACTCCCGCTGCATTATATGAACTCGTTTGAGGATTTTGACTTCATTCAGAAAAGAGAATGCGTGTTTTTAGGAGAATCTAATCATTGAGGGTAGTGTGTGTTAGTCTGCTGGTGTTGTAATAGCTGGTAGTTCGTGGTTTGAGAGAGGGGCTAGTCTATTTCAGTCGGGTGTGAGTTTATGATGGATTAATGGCACAAGTATAGATATGATTTTAACCTGAATCACGTGAATTAGTGTACATTAGAACGGATTTAAGTACTAGCTACAATTGCTGCACTAAAATCAATATTCGAAGGATGGGTTTTATCAACCTTTTTCTCTGTATGTAGATGTGACATTGATACAGTTGAATTTTTTTGGTTAGTACATTTACAGTATTGTGTTATGTCATGATTATCAGTTTTATTACATTGCCATGATACTATCCTAAGCAAAAGTAGCAAGAGAGAAAGATTTTTATAAAGTTGCTATTTAAAACGAGGGATATATTAAGAGAGCTCTGCTGCAGAACTCTGATATTTTGATTCAGATCATTATTGAAAGTTGAGCAAGTGATACTCATTGCTGCGCAGATGATAATTAACACTAATGGGTTTGTAAACTTTTTTGTTTAGCTCTGATGTAATTCTAGCAAGTGTTAACAAGTAATTTTCTGGGTCATATTTCACTCCACAAGCAGAAAGATTTTGATTCAGGTTTTCCTTCTGAATATTTTTAGACATGTATCAGTCTGTCTCTTTTTTATGTGTCATAAACCTTCCATATCTCCAGACTGAATACTCTTGGACATTATAATTTTTTTAGCGCCTTTTCCCTCGGTTTCATCTCTTCTTTGTCACCGGTCTTATCTCTCTCATATTTCTATCTTCATGCATATTATCGTATCTTATCTTTATCCTTTCTCTCCATCCTGTCCTCCTCATATTCCCTCACTTTTTCCTCCTTGTACCCTCTCTCTGCTTTCCTTTATGAATCCTTTCATCACTTCCCTTTCAACTCCTCTCTCCTCTCTTTTATCTCCTCTCTCCTCACTCTCCTTTCTCCTCTACCTCCTCTCTCTCCTCTACCTCCTTCCTTTTCCTCTTCTCTCCTCCTCTTTCTCTTCTCCCTCTCTTTCTTTCTCCCTCTCTCTCCTTCTCTCTCCTCTCCTTTCTCTCCTCTCCTCTCTCTCTTCCTCTCCTCTCCTCTCCCTCCCTCCTTTCCCTCCCTCCCTCCCTTCCCTCCCTCCTTTCCCTTCCTTCCCTCCCTCCTCTCCCCTCCTTCCCTCCTCCTCCTCTCCCTCTCCTTTCCTCCCTCCTCTCCCTCCTCCCATCCCTCCTCTCACCTCCCTTTCCTTCCTCCTCTCCCTCCTCTCTCCCTTCCTTCCTCCCTCCCTCTCCCCTTCCTTCTCTCCCCTTCCTCTTGCTCGCTTTCTTGTTCCTCTCCTCCCTCTCCCTCCCTCCCTCCTTTCCCCTCACTCCTCTTCTCATTCTCTCTCCTCTCCTCTCTCACTCTCTCTCTCTCCTCTCTCATCTCCCTCTCTCTCTCCTTCTCCTCTCTCCCTCCCTCTCCTCTCCCTCTCTTTCTCCTCCTCTCTTTCTCTCTCCTCTTCTTCCCTCTCTTTCTCTCTTTCTCTCCTCGCGCTCCTCTCTTTCTCCTCTCTCTCCTCTCTCTCTCTTCTTCTCCTTCTATCTTCTTCTATCTATCTATCTATCTATTCTATCTACTCTGTGTCTCTCTCCCTCCCTCTGCTCCTTCTTCTCTCTCCTCTCTCTCTCTCTCTCTCTCCCTCTCTCTCTTCTCTCTCTCTCCTCTCTCTCTCTTCTCTCTCTCGTCTCTCTCTCCTCTCTCTCTCCTCTCTCCTCTTTCTCTCCTCCTCTCTCTCTTCTCTCCTCCTCTCTCCTCTCTCTCTTCCCTCCCCCCTCTCTCTCTCCTCCCCCTCTCTCTCTCTCTTCCCTCTCTCTCTCTCTCTTCTCTCGCCTCCTCTCTCTTTTCCTCCTCCTCCTCGCCCTCTCTCTCTTCTTCCTCCCTCCTCCTTTCCCCTCCTCTCTCTCTCTCTCTCTCTCCCCTCCTCTCTCTTTCTCTCTCTCTCTCTCTCTCCTCTCTCCTCTCTCTCTCTTCTCTCCTCTCTCTCTCTCTCTCTC
>NW_020872098.1:93000-120381 GCF_003789085.1 Penaeus vannamei | reverse complement strand
CTCTTTCTCTTCTTCTCTCTCTCTCTCTCTCTCTCTCATGCTCTCCTCTCTCTTCTTCTCTATCTATCTTCTTTTTGCACCCCCCCTCTCTCTCTCCTTCTCCTCTCCCTCTCCCCCTCCCCCGTTCCCCTCTCTCTCCCTCCCCCCCCCCCCTCCCCTCCTCTCTCCCTCTCTCTCTCTCTCTTCTCTCTCTCTCTCTCTCTCTCTCTCTCTCTCTCTCTCTCTCTCCTCTCCTCTCTCTCTCTCTCCCTCTCCCTCTTTTCTCTCCCTCTCCCTCTCCCCTCTCCCTCTCCCTCTTCCCTTCCCTCTCCCTTCTCCCCTCCTTCTTCTCTTCCTCTTCTCTCTGCTTCCTCTTCCTCTCCTCGGCTTTCCTCTCCCTGCTTCCCTCTCCCTCTCCCTTCTCCTTCTCCCTCTCCTCCTTCTCAATCTTTTCCCTCTCCCTCTTCCCTTTCTCTTCTCCCTTTCCCCTCTTCCTGTTCTCCCTCTCCGTTCTCCCACTCCCCTCATTTTCCTTTCTTCTCTCCATCTCCCACTCCCTCTTCTTCCTCTCCGCTCTTCCCCTCCTTCTTCCAGGTACACAGTAAAAAGAGATATTGATTGAGACAATTCTTGCCCCTCCGTAACACAGAAGATAGTGACCTTACATAATGAGTTCCTCTCCTCCTTCTACTCCTTCTCACTCTTTTCCCTCTCCATCATCTCTCCCTCTCTCCTTTTCCCCTCTCCTGCTTTCTTCTCCGTTCCGTCTCCCACTCCCCTCTTCTTCCTGTCTTCTTCTCCATCTCCACTCCCTCTTCTTCCTCTCCGTCTCCGGCCTCCTTCTTCAGGTTAAACAGGAAAAAGAAGATATTGCATTGAGCACAATCTTTGCCCTCTATATCACAGAGAATAGCTGCTTACATTAATGAAGTTCCTCTCCCTCTCCATCCTTCTCACTCTTTTTCCCTCTCCATCTCGCTCTCCCTCTCTCTTTTCCCCTCTCCTGAGCTTCTCCCTCTCCGTCTCCCACTACCATCTGTCTTCCTGTCTCTTCTCATCTCCCACTCCCTCTTCTTCCTCTCCGTCTCCCCTCCTTCTTCAGGTAACAGTAAAAAGAGATATTGATTGAGACAATTCTTGCCCTCTATATCACAGAAGAATAGTGCTTACATAATGAGTTCCTCTCCCTCTCCTCCTTCTCACTCTTTTCCCTCTCCTTCTCGCTCTCCCTCTTCTCCTTTCCCCCTCTCCTGCTTCTCCGTCTCCGTCTCCCACTCCCTCTTCTCCTCCTGAGTCTCTCTCCAATCTCCCAACTCCCTCTTCTTCCTCTCCGTTCCCCTCCTTCTTCAGGTAACAAGTTTAAAAGAGATATTGATTGAAGGACAAATTCTTGCCCTCTATATCAAGAAACGATAGTGCTTACGAATAATGAGTACAAAAGTTATACTGAATAGAGATTCTATAGAGACTGTGAATTCCTATATATAACCTTGTCGTCTATATCTGAAGTTTCTGGAACTTTTGGAAGTTAAAGAGCAAATGGCCATACTTTTCAGGGGGCATAGTACATGGGCTTCTCGTGGAGTGATTTGGATGAATTTGAACGAGATCCTGAGCGTAATGTGGGAGTAGTCAACCCAACAAAACAGGATGTTGGGCAGGCATGGGGGCCACAGAATTCATACTGTTGCAGACCTTCTTCAGTTGCTTGTTGCAGAATGGAACATTTTCCAAGCCAATGGGTGTTCTGAAGCCATGCAGTACGTCCTTCTCTGGTTAATGCTCTACTGTTAAAATATGCGATGGAAATTATTAATCAGCATATGCATTTATATTATTATATATTGTTGCTGTTGTTGTCTTTGTACTGGGTACATTGATTGTTGTTATAGTTTTGTTATCGTTGTTGTCTGTATTATTCAATCATTCATGATTTTCATAATTATTATTACTATATATTCATTTGTTATTGACAAGCGGACAGTGATAATGAATAATTAGATAGTGATAAGCAATAACAATGATAATGAATAATGGTAATGATAGTAATCGTTAATTAGTTTATTTTATTGTGTTGTGTGTATTATATATATATAATATATATATACATATATATTATATATACTATATATATATATATATATTATATATATTATAATATATAATATTTTTTGTTTTTTTTTGTATTTTTTTTTTTTAACTCATTATGTTTTATGTTATATAACATATTATGTAGTTCTTTTTTTTTTTCTTTATTTTGAGCTCATTGTTAGTGAGATTTTACTGATTTATCTTCAGTACATTACACCTTGCCATCTTTATTTCCTCAGTCCCAGCCAAGTACCATGTTCTCTTTGATGATGCTGAGACTCGGCTTACGGCCATGTTTGTGGAAGATAGATCTACCATTAATGTGGTAACGCGGCGCTCTGAAGCTATTGAAAATACCCGGCACTCCCCAAATGGAATTATGCATGCTCCTGCTCCAATATCATCTACCCCCCCTTCAGCAGCAGCACATGGGTATGGCATGCGTAAGCAAGCAATGGTAAATCCTGCCCCACAAGTGCCACAGATGCAGCAAGTGCGGGTAAATATAGATTTTCTTTATTACCTACTTTATCCTTTTATGTAATTATTGGTGGTATGAATATTTTGTTATTTTTTGTGGTTCGTTTAATTACTGAAAGGGATATACACCTTGAAATTTTTCATAGCGTTCAGTAGACTTGATTCATCATTCCGTAATTTCCTTCAGCAAGAATCAGGTATGTCTGCTCTTGGTGCTTGTGCTCTGAGTGGCTCCTTGTCACACAAATACAACCCGGAAAACCTTGACCATGGGAATTCGCGGATCAGCCACCAGCCAGCATCACCTAAAGTCCCGGAGACGTTACTCAACCCCAAGCCAAGTGCCCCTACTCTAGGCAGCATGCGTCCTATGGTTCCCATGCACCAGCAGCCTGTGATGCACATGGAGAAGAAAATCAACAATGATGAAGCCCTTGGGTAAGATAAACGATGATGTGTCAACTTGATGTTTTTCTTTTCTTTTTATTTTATGAAGATTGATTTACATGTTTTATAAGTAAGATGTTTGGCAATATATGTTTTTAGATATGTATGATATACAGTTCATATAATCCAGTACCAAAACAAAGGTGATCTGATGTTGTGTCTTGAAAAATGTTTAGTTGTAATATGATTTTTTTGTTCATTTCATAACATTAATGTTATTTTTACTATGCTACAGTGGAACATTTTCATGGAGACATCTGAAAGGTGACTGAATATTGTATTATATTAGTTACTTGTTAACTTTGTAACACATAAATCTTTATAAAGTATTCAAAGCATGTAATTTAAAAGGAAATCCATACTGAAGTCCTCATGTAGGTGTATGCAACCCATGCCATTTGATGTTTTTTGTGGTCGCCCTGTAAAAGCAGTTTGTAATGTCACTATGAACCCCACGTTTTAGGATATATATAGAAGTGAATAAAGAAGTAGCTAAGTGTGCAGTGAATATAATACTATTGATAAAGTTACAACAATTTGCTGTAGTCTAAATGAAAACCACACTTGTAGAAGTCAAATAAGCTGTATGTCTCATAACAAAACTGTGAAACTAAATGTAGAGTATCCACCCAATGTTTTTAGGGAAATTAGTGTGACTTTGAGCATGATTTTTTTTTGTAGATATTCATTGTAAAGATATGTAAAGTAAGGTAAAGTAGTGTTGTGGTGTTTTTGGTATGATGTGCAACTAAGACAGGTTTCATTATATTAGTGCATAATATAACCAGTCAGTGTCTCAAATCAGGGACTGAGTTTATGTTAACCCTTTGTTTTTTGTTATTCTTCAAGTGTGTTCATTGGTTATTGTTACATATGTCAGGTGAGGTATTGTAGTTATTGTGATTCTGATGTTTTAATTACTTGTATTTACTTATTCAGATCTTCAGATTCATATGTGCAGATTGTGTCCTTAGCTGTGTGTCTTTTTTGTTCGGAGTTATTATATATTTTAAGAGAATTTTTGACAGCATAAGTATTTGTAAGTTATAGTCATTATTGATCTATCTTTTAAAGTATTAATGGTGTTTATTCATTCGTTCATTTTTTCTTTATGTGTAATGGAGGCTAAAGAGAAAATATCCCTTTCTTGCAGCATATGGGGAGAAGTATCCTGCGATGACAATAACCACAAGTCTCTGCCTAAGTATGACTTTGACCAGGAATATGCGGACAGAGTAAGCTGTTATTTTAAATAGGATAAGAATTGGCATCAGTTTCGTTTTTGTTTTGATATTTATTTCTTGATGTTATTAATGATCGGTATCCTGATTTTGTTAATTTAACTTCTGTAAAAAAAGAAAATTGTATTTATTTATTTATTTTTAGATATTTTTTCTTTTCTTTTCTTTTCTTTTCTTTTCATGTTTTTAGTGGATATTGGGAATGAGTTAGGTGGGTTGCAGCATAGTATTAAATGAATGCAGAAATATTGTGGCAGATTGAAAATAATAGGTATAACCTTGACTTAGTAAGAAATAACTTAAAAAAGTATTTTCACTATACAATATTTCAATTTGATTTCTTACAGGTTGCAAGGAAACTGGGTTTAGAAGGAAGGGATCAGATGAGAACAGACAGTAATAATGGTATCATGCCGCATCACCCTAGAAGGAAGGAGGAGTCCTTGGGCCTCGCTTCGTCTCCTGGGCAAGCCAGTTCATTACCCTCACCTCCAAGCCCATTACCCCATGCCCATGCTGCAGAGTCGAATGGGAATGAGCGCCTGCGGAGAATTTCCTGTGAGTGATGTCCTGGGTGCTATGTCCTGTTTACTGGTGTAATATGAGTTGTTTGGTTACTTCATTGTATGTGTGATGGACTAAAGGTGGTCTGTGAGTACAGTTGTGGTAAATCCTGCTGTTTTTAACTTGTGTATTGGTTATGTGTGCACTTTGGGACCAGTAGTTATTGCCTCTAGTGGCCTTATATAAGTCCTTTGAAAGAAGGCCTGGTTCTTGTGAGTATGGGAGTATATGACATAAAACATACTGCCATGACATTGAAGAAGAAGAGAATGAGGAGGTATATTGAGAAGGTGTATGGTTAAGTCTTTGAATCTTGTATTTGTTTCATATTATTGGTGGGTTAGAATTCAAATATCATTGAAAATGTTCTTGTCCAGATATTCTACAAACTGACTTGGTAGTCTGAATTGAGCACTACAGACCAGGAAAGATAATAGACAAGATATCAAATAGTAATCTACTTCTGTCACTGTTCCTTCAACCCCCACCCCTATCCACAACTCCTGCCATTATAGCAAGAATACTCTATATGCAAAGAAAAACAGGTACCTAGCAACACCAGATTTTTAGATGAATTATTTTTAATCCATTCCGTGTCTTATTTTCTGTCAATTTTTTTTACTTAGAACATGGCTGAATTAGAATTTACTAATATAGTGACAGTCAATAACAGTAGAATGCAGAGGACAAAACTAATAGATAATAGGGAGCCACAAAACACCAAAGTGTACTGACTCAGAGACTGATTGTTCTGGTGTCATCATCATAGCCATGCAGGGAACATCCAAGAATGTCTTGTGAAAGACATTAAGTATCTGCCCAAGGCACACTGACCTACCTAGTAGAATCTTGTAATATTGAAAGACCAGAGATTTGTCCTTGGGCTTAATGAGCTGTGGATGTGTGACTCCTGTCAGCAAGATCTGGAGCTGAGGGTATGGCTGACATGAATTTGGTCATATTAATACTGTGTGTGGTATTTGTTGAGGATTTGCTGGGGTTGAGTGGCCTTCCATTATTGCCAAGAAACAAAGCTGGGGAGTAAAAGACACCAAATTTATTGCCCTGTTGCATTGCCCATACTGCATCAGAAAAGGAGGGTCATTAGAGTAACAGACTGCTGAAAGCAGGTCTAGAATCTTGTCAAAAGACAGTGATGGTAATTGTGATGTACCTGTGTCCAACAAATGTCCATTGTAAGTCCAATCCAAAAAAGTTTTTAACTAAATTTTGTTTTACCATATTTCAGGTACTTCAGATACTGCAAATGAATGCAATGTACCTGTGATCCCCTACAAGGAGTTGGAAGAAGCCACAGCTGTCTGGAACACAGACAACCTTCTGGGTCGTGGTGGCTTTGGAACTGTCTTCAGGGGCACTTGGAAGAACACCCAGGTGGCCATTAAGAGGATTGACCCGGTGAGGATTTGAACCTGTAACACGACCAGTTTGTGACTCTGCATTATCTTTTTGCGGAGCTGTATGTATGTTTTTACTTCCTTATTTGCTTACTTCCATTTCATGCTTGATTTTTAGAAAATGAAGAAATTTAGTGTACAAGATGCAATTCTTTGATGTAATAGGAACACCTTGAAGTTTTAAAGTTTTATGTGAGGAAAGAGTGCAAATCAGAATGCAGTGATATATTGTACTGTGATGTTATTCTATAACTATATTGTCAGATAATTATTCCTAATGTGTTTTCAGCAAGGGAATGCTGCGCTAGATAGCAAACAACTGCATGTTACACAGAGTTTTGACGAACTAAAACGTCTGCAGTCCTATCGTCATGATAACATCTTACAGGTAACCTCCACTGTTTTTTTTTTTTTCATACATTTCTCTCTTTCCTTCCTTCCTTCCTTTCCTTCTTTTTTTCTTTTTCTTCTTTCTTTTTCTTCTTTTTTCTTTCTTTCTTTCTTTCTTTCTTTCTTTCTTTCTTTCTTTCTTTTCTTTCTTTTCTTTCCTTCCTTCTTTCCTTCTTTCTTCTCCTTCTTCTTTCTTTCCTTTCCTTCTTCCTTCCTTCCTTCCTTCCTTTCCTTCCCTTTCTTCCCTTCCTTCCTTCTTCTTTTCTTCCTTTCTTTCTTTTCTTTCCTTCTTTCCTTCTTTCCTTCCTTCCTTCCTACCTTCCTTCCTTCCTTATCCTTTCTTCCTTCCTTCCTTCTTTCTTCCTTCCTCCTTCCTTCCTTCCTTTCCCTTCCTTCCTTCCTTCCTTCCTTTTCCTTCCTTCTTTCCTTCTTTTTCCTTCCTTCCTTCCTTCCTTCCTTCCTTCCTTCCTTCTTTCCCTCCCATGTACTTGGGTTCCTGCTCACTTGAATTTACAATAAAGAGTTTTATTATGACTTAGCATCTCATTATTATTATTTGTCATTTTCCAGGTTTATGGCTACTCGGCAGATCCAGATCAGCCCCTGTGCTTGGTGTATCAGTATATGCCAAATGGTTCTGTAGAAGATAGACTGCAGTGCAGGGTAAGTTAGGGAATAATAACCTATTTAGGAATGTTTTGCGAGAGGTTGGAAGGTCCGTACTTTTAAAACCTTTCACCAGGGGTGGCATTTGATTTCGCTGGGCGATCGGAAATTTCGTATTATTAAAAGCATGCCAAGTGTTCACCAGGGCTGGCGTAAGATTGTATTGGAACAGCCTGGTGAAGCAAAGTCACAAGAGCCCTCCCTTTCCTGTGATTGAATACCATTTTTGTGCTTTCAAATTATAAATTAGTAACATATTTTTGTATAATATGATATAGGAATCACATTGTAATTTTAGAATATCTGAAAATCACAATTTATTATGGAATAACGTATATACATAGTTTTTTCAAGACCATCAATGTTCCAGTCGGGAACTCAAGACATCAGCTGTATTCCTTCCCCCCCACCCCCAGGCCTACTGTTCAAAATTTTTTATCAGATAGGTATATAGTATTTTTAACTCCTTTGTTAAAGTATAAAGTTTATTTTTGTATAAAAGTATAAAGTTGATATAGGATAGTATAAAGCATAAAGTGAACTTTGTTATAATATGAAGTATAGTATAGTATAAAGTATAAAGTTAACTTTGTTATAGTATACAGTTAATTTTGAACTTTGTTAGAGTAGAAAATGAGACTATTACAGAGATAACATTTTTGTCTTCTCCCAAGGTTAAAAATTAAGTTTAGGTTATGTTAGGTAAGGTAAGGTAAGGTAGGGTTAGGTTGGGATTTAACATGGCCTCTATATAATCCTTTATGAGGTCCCGATGGACTTTTTTATCCAAAATGGATATAGGAGAGGACTGACAAACTTCGGTGGTGGTTGCCATAGTGATGCTGTGCACTGCAGATGTAAACAAATTTGCGTTTACTGCGTTTTTTCAGTCACCAAAGCATTAGATTTAGTAGGAATACAAGATGTAAGCGCCTGTTGATCCCTTTTGTTTGCCAGGCCTGACGATTGCCTGCCTTGGCAAACGTTGGGTTTTAAAGTAAGGCCTCCCTCACTGAGATTATCGCCTGGCACAGCTTCACCAAGCGAACGCCAGCATAGGCGAAAGGTTTTAAAAGTACGGGCCTAAGACATTGAATTCCTTGTAAACAGAAAATTATATATTTTTTCCAAATACTGTATGAATCTGTGCCATAATTGGATGTTTTTATCATATAATAAAGAAATCTTTTGCAGTCTCATAAATCACTTTTCCCCTGTGTACTTTATGTGTATTTTCTTTGAATAGAGGATAGGAGGAAGTCCCACAAAAGCTCTCACATGGTGGCAGCGATACAGAATAGCATGGTGCACTGCCAGAGGGCTTCAGTATCTCCACACTGTTAAAGACAAACCATTGATCCACGGGGATGTTAAGAGGTATTTTTTTCTTGGACATTCTTTACAATCAATTTCAAAGAACTTATCCCAACTCTTCATAGGTATATTAATGATTTTGCAGTGTTGTATGAATGTGCATAATACACATGCATGTTTATTATATGTCTGTGTCTATATATTGTTTTTAAGTAGTTATATCATCCAACTCAATAATGTGATTAGACATGAAATGTATTTGTTTCATACGTTTCAGTGCAAACATCTTGTTGGACCAGAACTACGAAGCAAAATTAGGAGACTTTGGGTTAGCAAGGGAAGGGAAGAGCCAAGTCACAAGTATGAAGGTGAGTCTTTTGATATTGTGTTACTTGTCTGGCATTAAAGCTATTTTTTATATTTGCTCTTTTAATATATATCTTTGCTGTGTAGTGCAATGGTTAACATGCTAGTCTTGCAATCTTGCTGACCTGCATTTGATCCTGCACACTACCAGTGGATGGTAACCCCAGCCATTCCTTGCACACAGGGAGAGATATAGAAGCAAAATAGGACAGACAGTATGTCATAGCAAAGAATAGCCAATGTAACAAATGGAATTGAAATTAATCTTTTCAAATCTTTTCAATCTTTCCATATTAAAAGATCTATAACTGTGTGCTGTGTGTCATCATTTTGCCTCTACCTGATACAGGGCTTGTGCTGCTCGTCCAAAATACTTTCTGTGAAATAGGAATTTATTTGATATTATACAAATATTGTTACATACTGTAGTGAACCAGTTATAACTAAATGGAATTTGCTATGGATGCATTTCACAATAATGAATAGGAAAGAATATTGAAAAGAGAAAATGATAACAATACTCAAAAGACATAAGGTGCAGAAGATTATATGCTGGAGTACTAAAAACATGGTGCTTGAAATTAGATAGTTGGGTCTTGCCCGAACAGATCTTGCTTGAATTAATGTTATTCAGGGCATGATTGTCAAGTTTACAAGTTTAGTAAAATTCATGCTACCATTTGCACTATGCCTTCTCGGATGAAATATCTCATGGATAATTTCCAGTTTTTAGCAAACAGAAATTTTAAGGAACATTCAAAACAAGTATAGGGGAGTATTAGTTATGAAAGTATCTGCTAGTACCTGATGAGTAACCTAATCCCTGTGACCTTGGTACAGTTAAAGTCTTTAAGGCAAATAAACAACATTTTACATGCTGATCATGTTTATTTTTGCAGTTTTCACTTTTTAATAATTTTCTTGGTAGTTGTTACAAGTATGATCAAATAATATCTTACAAAATATGAAATTATAAAGTTATGTCAATGAATGTGTGAATTTGTAAAAAAAATTAAAAATGTATTATACCTTCCAGGTGTCACGAGTTCATGGAACCAAACCCTACCTGCCTGCTGATTACCTAAGGTCAAAGAAGCTATCAGTTAAAGTGGATACGTACAGTTACGGCATTGTGCTCTTTGAATTGTGCACAGGTTTGAGGGCCTACGACGAGAAGAGAGAGAGAGGGAAGTTCCTGGTTAGTATGGGTTACATTTTGAGTTGAAGTTTGCATAGAAAAGTTGGTGAATGTCTATTTAGGGTTGAAGTTAAGGAGTAAATTTATTATTTGAATATATATTGAAAATACTTTTTTTTGTTCTACATTTGAGTATGAATTGTGCTGATCTTGCTTTTCACTATTATGCATGTTTGAACAACACATATGCAAAGTGTTGCATGGTATTTGAAATAATTTCCCATTGTGGAAACAGAAAGAGCTTGTGGACGATACAGCAAATGAGGAAACTCTACGAGACAGAAATGCAGGACCAGAGTTAGATGGAGAAGTTTTTAAAATGCTCTTCAAGCTTGGAAGAGTAAGTACTTGTACACAATTTTTTTTTGATCAACCCTTCTTTGCCCAGTTTGAAATTTTAATTTCTATTTGTGGCATGAAGGATATGAACCTTTTTTGAGACTAAATTCCAGAAATTTGATTGTGTTTTCCTCTTAAGGTCATTTTTTCAAATTCTTGCTCACTTTTGTCTTCTTATTGTTATGGCTACTTGTATGTTTGTTTGTTTATTGATGCTTTTCTTTCATATTGTTTATTGATTTTTTTTAAAGGAGAACTGGTTGTAGTTCCTGGTAATATAATAGATTAATGGTATTTTTCCTCCCTTGTAGGACTGTGTAAAGTTAATTTCAACCAAAAGGCCAGACATGACGACAGTCTTCAAGGAATTGGAAAGCTTTGGTCAAGTGCTCGACAGGAATGCTCAAGCAAGAAGTAAGATGCGACAAATCCTCAGTGATATGAGATTAATTGAAAGCATTTTCTTCTTTTATTCCCTTTTTATTTACATGTATTATACTTCCATTTGATGTCCTTTGATTAGAGGCAGACGTAAATTAAGTTTGTTTATCAACCTCAAGATTTTTTTTCCAATTAATTGTTTATGTTTAGTTTCTTTTAACTCATTTATGCCCCCTTTTTTTTCTTTTGATTTTCATTGATGATTTGGTGCTCTTAGTTACCTAGTATTCATATATGCAGATCAGATTGTCCAGAGGAAACTTAAAGCTTGGATGTGGTTCTTCAAAATTTTGGTCTCGTTTTAAGTTCAAATCAGAAGAGAATTTGTTATTAGAATTTATGGTACTTTTGTTGAAAAGAGCATTGCTAAATGAACTTCTTCGTTGTTTATTTGTATTTGGAATGTAATTCAGCATCAACTTGTATGTGGAATTGTGTATTACAGTTAGTTAACATGTAACATAATCCTTGGAAGCAATATGGGGTTGCAGACCAAAAAGTTTGGGAACTTGTATATAAACCTATCCTGTTTGGAGGTGCTAGCTTGATTTTTGGGTGGTGTTGGCTTGCATTTAGTGGGTCTTACCTTTTCCTGTTTGGGGGATGTTAGCCTAGATTTCTATGGGCTTGGTAGCTCATCCTTTTTTTTGGATTCTTCTTCTTCTTCTTCTTCTTCTTCTTCTTCTTCTTCTTCTTCTTCTTCTTCTTCTTCTTCTTCTTCTTCTTCTTCTTCTCCTCCTCCTCCTCCTCTCCTCCTCCTCCTCCTCCTCCTCCTCCCCTCCTCCTCTTCCTCTTCCTCTTTCCTTCTCCTCCTCCTATTTCCTCTTCCTCTCCTCTCTTTTCCTCCTCTTCCTCCTCCCTCTCCCTCTTCCTCTCCCGCTCCCTCTCCCTCTCCTCCCTCTCCCTCCTTCTCCTTCCCTTCTTCTTCTCCTCCTTTCTCTTTCCTCTTCCTCTTCTCCTTCTCCTTCTTCTCCTTCTCTTTTCCCTCCTCTCCTCCTCCTCCTCCCTCCTCCCTTCTTCGTCCTCGCTTCTTCTTCCTTCTTCTTCTTCTTCTCCTTCTTCTTCTTCTTCTCTTCTTCTCTTCTTCTTCTCTCTTCTTTCTTCTCTTCTTCTTCCTTCTCTCCTTCTCCTTCTCCTTCTCCTTCTCCTTCTCCTTCTCCTTCTCCTTCTCCTCTCCTTCTCCTTCTCCTTCTCCTTCTCCTTCTCCTTCTCCTTCTCTTCTCTCCTCTCTCCTCCTCCTTCTCCTTCTCCTCCTCCTCCTCCTCCTCCTCCTCCTCCTCCTCCTCTCCTTCTCCTTCTCCTCTCCTTCTCCTCTCCTCCTCCTCCTCCTCCTCCTCTCCTTCTCCTTCCTCTTCTCCTTCTCCTCCTTCTCCTTCTCCTTCTCCTTCTCCTTCTCCTTCTCTTCCCTTCTCCTTCTCCTTCTCCTTCTCTCCTTCTCCTCCTTCTCCTTCTCCTTCTCCCTTCTCCTTCTCCTTCCCTCCTTCTCCCTTTCTCCTTCTCCTTCTCTCCTTCTCCTTCTCCTTCTCCTTCTCCTTCTCCTTCTCCTCTCTCCCTTCTCCTTCTCTTCTTCTTCTTCTTCCTCTCTCCTTCTCTTCCTCCTCTCCTCCTCCTCCTCCTCCTCCCTCCTCCTCCCTCCTCCTCCTCCTCCTCCTCCCCTCCTCCTCCTCCTCCTCCTCCTCCTCCTCCTCCTCCTCCTCCTCCTTTGTAGGACAGTGAAGTTAACACTTTTGCCAACTTTAGAGGGAGGGGGCAAGAAACAGGGATAATGATTCAAGGCATTTTAGTGCTAACAAAAGTTTTATATTTTTCATGTGCTGGTGAACTAAACCTGTTAGCTCATTGGGATCTGCAGTTGATAATCAGTTTAGTCACTTGATCTGTTACATCTACAGTCACAAGGAAATTCTTTGTACTTTGTTAAGTCTTGAGTTTGCAGTTTATGTAGAAAATATATATATATTTTGTTATCTAGTTTGCTTTACACAGTATTAGGAATGCCAATATTTTGCAAATGTTTAGGGTATTAGTAAATTCACATTAACACAACTAGATGTCATTTTTACAGAAGGAAGCATTTGCATAATTGTAATATGAATATTGGCAACAAGTAGTTGAAATAGATAGTAAGCATTTATAATACTACTTATCATAATCTTGTAAATATCTTGCAAGTTATATGTTGTATATTTTTATGAAAAATGTGTGTTTTTGTTATTGAAATGATAAACTCAAAATGCTACTAATTTTGTTGCTGAATTCCCTGTCAATGTGTTGATGTTTTCATAATCTCTTGTATTAGTTTTATTTATTATTGTATATTTATTATTGTTTTAAGCATTATATTTTACATAATTTCAGAAATATCCTTAGGGGAAACAAGCTCAGGAGCCACAACACCATATATGCTGCAGATCTTCCATGACACGGCTGGGTCAATGCAGTCTCCTTCTGTGTCGCCGTCAACACAGCCTTCCCTTGGGGCTTCAACTGTACCGACTTACCCATCTCCTTCTTCCCCTTCCTTCTTGCCACCTCACTCACCGGTCCCCTCTGTTGTGCCAGGGAGCTCAGTCATGCCACACTATCCACAACATCCCATTGTGTTTCCTAATGCTCCAATGCTAGTCAATGGAGGAGTTCCTTACCGAAATCAGTATCCCCACGCAGGATCGCCAGCCTGGAAGCCAGTAGTTGCGGGTAATATGTATGCGCCTCCGCATGGTCTGCCCATGCACATGCCCCAAATAAACGTTAGTCCTCCTAAGAATGACAGTGCAGGGCAGGATCCACCAAGTTACAGTGAGACCATATTGAAGAACCCTGGAGGTGCTGTGGGTGGGGCCTGTCCTGTATCTCCACTATTACCCCAGGTTTTGGGCCTAGATCTGAATGCCAAGCCCTCGGGCAATACTACCACGAGTTCTGTGGACTCAGAAAGTGACTATGGCAGTTCTGAGTCAAGCCTAATAGCCACCACCACACACAATTTGGGTTACGCAAATGGCTACTATAATGCTGGAGGTGCAGCAGCAGCACCAGTCATCCCAACAGTAGTCCACCCAGCTGCTCTTGCTTATAATAACAACCCAGGAGTTGCAATAACTCCCTTAATCACTGAGCTGGGTATGAAGTCAGCCGAACAACCTACTCTTTCTGAGTCTTCACCAAAGTTGCCATCTGCTGTTGGGAAGAAATCATTCTTATAGTTTGCAGGAAACTCATTCTTTACTGTTCAAATTCAGCACTTATGCAGTGCACAAATCTAGATTTATGAAGCTTTTTGACAAATTTGAAATATTATTTATATATAAGAATTTCTTGTTTTCATAGACATTAGACATTCTAGACATAGAAGTTTATATTAAAAAAAAATATTTATAAAAGAAAAATCTTTATATTGGTTTCAAATATATAATCTGTAAAGCTAGGGATCTTTATGGAACATGAAGAGGTTTTCTCTTGAAAGACATCAGATATTGAGCAGATATATGTACAGCAACTGTTTTTCAGTTATGGCCCTGTTTTCTTCCTGTTAGTTCAATACACACGTTAGCTACTTGATGAAAAAGGAAGATATTAATGCATGTTACTTTTAAATTGCATTACTCTTAAAAGCTGACTTTTGAATATTAGAATTTTAGGTTATCAGGTAAACATATCCTCCTACCTGTTACATTCATGTACTTTTTTATGCATAATTAGCATTAAGAAAGATTAGAATCTGTCAATCAACTGCTAAAGCTACCATAGCCTGCCTAACTGCCTAGTTCATCTTATTTAGAAACCTAAATCTTGGAAGGGCAGATGCACCTTCTCTCGAGTTTGCTTTTCAAAACATAACTAGGCTTTCTTAGTCATGAACTTAGTTGTTTTGTTATATGACCTAGATGTCTTGTCTTCACATTTATATTTTTGTAATTGTTCTAGGTACACACTAAGTTCAGTTTTATATTCATTAACAGTAATTGCTTTTGGAAGGGATGGAAACCTCTCTCCTTTATAGATTTTGAGAAATATGCTGAGTCATCTTGTTACTGGATTGTGTAAAGTAATTTCTTCATATATGTATGTATAGCTGCATGTAGCTTTACATCTGCAATGTATAGAAACAGATCAGTGCATTTTATACCCTTTATATACAGTTTGTTATACTTTTATGTATATTCATTTTGTGCAGGTTACAATTTTTTTTTTCTTTTTTTGTCATAAGTTGTTAGATCAGTCTGCTAAAATTTTTGAGATAAAGGGCTTCCTCACCTTTTCTTTGATAAATGCGCAATGTTCTTGTGTCAAAAGGTGCTCCCTTGATTTTTGGTTTGATTAATTGTACAGCAGTGGTCATGTTAAATGATCTGTTATGGAACTTTCATTTGTTATAACCGAGACAAGATTTATACTAGTATTTTACTCCTTGGTGAATTTATTTACAAAGTAGTAAGAAGAAAAGTGGAACTATTAGTGGAAAATAAAATAGGTATAGCAAGAGAGAGCATGGTGATGCAGTGTGTTGCAAAAGGGGTTGGGGTAGTACAAATAATATTAAATTAGGACCTTTGACTTCATTAGAAGCTTCTTTTTATAGTTTGGATTAGATTAGTTTGGTTAGATTAGGTAGGTAGTTAGTTTGGTTAGGTTAGATTAGTTTGGTTAGGTTAGATTAGGTTGGTTAGGTTAGATCAGGTAGGTTAGGTTAAGTTAGTTTGGTTAGGTTAGATCAGGTAGGTTAGGTTAAGTTAGGTTTGTTAGATTTAGATTAGGTTGATTAAGGTTGGGTTGGTTGGGTTGGGTTCGGGTCGGGTCGGGTCGGTCGGGTCGGGTCTGGAACTGGATCCGTGCCTCCAAGGAAGAAAATCATCGTGTAGAAATGGATCCGTTTCTATAACCCTTGCCATTATGACTTCTGCAGGCTTGTCTGAGTTGCTAGAAGGGAAAGGAGTTCTCAGAAAGCATGAGTGAAGGGACTGAAGCAGTCCCTAATCTCACCAGCCATCTTCAGTTAGTGTCTGTTAACTTCATTGAGTGAAAATGCTAAAGTAATTAGCAATCTCTGATCTCAAATAGTTAGCATGATTTTCTAACTTCAACTCGGCCAATATTTTTGTGCTTTCTCGACCATTACCTCCTTTTTTTTCAAAAGCAAAAATAACTACTTCAGACTTGAATTTATCAAGGTATAACATTATTATGTTGGTAGATGCCTTATTTGAAACCAAGTTATAAACAGTTCTGTTTGGTAGAAGGGAAACTGTCAACAGGTGATCACATAAGTAATAGTGCAGGTTAGTGTTTAACCTATCTCTTTAATCTCAAGTGCTTTTACCATATGCCTCTGCAGTACTATATGGCCTGGGAAGTCTAGTACATTTACATGTTCTAACCATTAACTGTTAATATGCTTCTGGTTTTCATTTCCCATTTTCAACCACATCTTTTTATGAGTGTCATTTTAATTGCCTTTAAAATGCTCATTAGATTAATTGTAGGGTAATAGATTGAAAGGTCTGTAATACCATATTGATTTCACTTCAGTTCTAAGTACAGTAATATTTCTTATTGTGCCTTTAGACTTTTGAGGAAAATGTATCTTCATCTATATCTACTGTACATCTATCAGGCTTCAACATCTCTATCTATATGTAAACCCATCTGGCCTCAAGTCAAATGCTTCTTCTTGTACTGCACCTTTTCCATTCTAGTGGATAATTGTACAAACCGAACAGTAGACATGCTTTGTGAACGAGCCTTTATGTTATACTTGCATATGCTATTACATTACAGAATAATACAGTCTTTTCTTACATAACTGGTTCAGAATTTATATCCTGAATGGGCCAATAATATGCATACCTGCTGCAGTCCCATTTGTCCAAGAGAAAAATGTATATATATGAGAACTGTTAATTTAAGAATATTCATAGAACATTTTTAGAAGTTGACAATCAGCAAGGGTTTATAGGTATTAGCTTCGGATGTGTAGCATGATAAGAGCTTTATTATGAGAGAAATCATGTATACACCCTTAAATTAGTCTAAGAATGGTGTAGGAGTAGAGTTTTTTGTTTGGAAACCTGTTCCTTTTCTGGAGAGTTTATTGGAATTTAAGATATTTTGTAAACCAAAATATAACTTTTAGGTATTTGTGTTTTGTTATGCAACAAAAGTATTCATACATTTTCTGTGATACAGACAAGGAAGTCAAGTATGTCATATATTCTTTAAAAACATGTCAGATAGCTGAAGAATTCATCCATATGTTTTGCTTTCTGCACAATTACTCTATTTGGGTCTCACAAAACCGAAACTATTGCTCATTTGTTTTCGTCTGCAATATTTGAAAATATATATTTTTAAGTGCCAAATAAGACTTATATTGTTACTGTGTATACATAATTTGACTAAAATAAAATAACTATATGAACCTACAGTTTCCTGTACCCTTGCCATGTAATTTATTATAAAACTGATTTAATGTACTGTTTAGTATGGTATACCGAAAATATAGCAATATTCTTAATTCATCAGGTATGAAATTAATTTTTGAAATAAAAAAAAGGAGAGTAGAGAGAATAATGACCGAAAGAGAAAGTAGAGAGAGAGAGAGAATATGAGAGAGAGAATGAGGAGAGAGAATGGAGAATATATTTAAGTGAGCGGACTTGTTCGCAGGAATACAGATGCAGTAGAAGATGGTGCTATGTTCTGATCGGATGCAGAAGCGAAGCAGACTCTAGGAATATAATAGGCAGAGTGGTGTTAGTCCGATTGAGGATCGAGAGTGAAGTAACTGAGAAGAGCATAGATATGAGAGATCCGTGTAGATAGCGTCAAGGGATCAGCAAGTGCGAGCGATGAATCGAAAGATCGTGAGCGAATCTGCAGCATGAAGTTCTCATGTACAGAGAGAGACGATAGGATGCGTGGTCGTACGAGGAGAGGCGTGCATGGATCAGTAGCGAGAAGTTGCGAGAGACGTATAGGAGCAGCGAGAAGAGTTCGAATTCTGCATCGCACGCGACGAGGAGATGAGTTCCAGTGAGATTAGCTGTGATGCGATAGTCAGCGAGGTGCGCGGAGAGTCAGCAGTCAGGAGACGAATACGAGACGATTGCTGTAAGTTGAGAGCTAGACAGTAGCACGCACGTCGTGAGAATGATCGACGAACGCTGAGATTGCAGGTGAGCGTACCGGGATAAGTGCTATATGATGATAGACATCTGCGGGTTGGGCAGCCTCAGTGGAGCAGAGAGGCGAAGTCATGAGGTGAGCGCGGAAACGGAAGAGAGAGAGAGATGAGAGAGATGGGAGAGGAGAGAGAGAGAGAATGGGGAGAGAGATGAGAGAGAGATGAGGAGAGAGAGAGAGAGAATTGGGAGAGGCGATGAGAGAGAGATAGAGGGAGATGAGAGAAGACGAGAGAGAATGAGAAGAGTAAGAGGGGAGAGAGGATTTGAGAGAGAGAGAGAGAGAGAGAGAGAGAGAGAGAAATGAGAGAGAGAGAGAGGAGAATTAGATGGAGAGAGAGAGAGAGGAAATGAGATGAGAGAGAAGAGAGAATGACGAAGAGAGAGAGAGATAATGGAAGAGAGATGAGAGAAAGTGAGGTAGAATGAGAGAGACGAGAGGAGACGGAGCGGAGGAGAGAGAGAGAGGAGAGTGAGCATAGGACACAGAGAAGAAGAGAGAGAGAGAGGAGAGAGAGAGAGTACGATGAGAGGAGTTACCGGAGCTGAGAGAAGAATGGAGTGAGATGAGAATGAGGAGACGAGAGTGATAATGAGATAGAAGGAGACAGGCGGAGAAGCAGGGATGGAGAGAGAGAGAGAAAGAATTGAGCAGTAGAGAATGAAGAGAGAGAGAGAGACAGTTGAGAGAGGAGAATTGGAGCAAGTGAGAGAGAGGAGAGAGAGGTAAGAAGATCGCCAGAGAGAGAGCAGAGAGGAGAGAGGGCGAGAGAGCGTAGAGATGAGAGGAGAGAAGTAGAATGAGAGCAGAGAAGTCGAGATGAGTAGGAGAGACGAGAGAGAGAAGAGAAGGACTGAGAGAGGAGAGAGAGAGAGAGAGAGACGGAGAGGGAGAGAGAGAGAAGAGAGGAGAGAGAGATGAGAGCGACGAGGAGACGAATGAGAGAGAGAGGCAGGATCAGGGGCGAGGAGGAGAAGAGGATGAGAGAGAAGTGATAGAGTAGAGAATGAGAGCAGAGGCAGAGATGAGAGCCACGAGAGAAGAGAGATCAGATGAGAGATGAAAGAGAGAGAGGGTCAGGAGAGAGGAAGACGGATGAGAGAGAGAGATGAGAGAATGTGGAAGAGATGAGTAGGAGAAATGAGAGAGAGAGAGAGATGAAGCGAGAGAGAGAGTGAGAAGAAGGAAGTAGGGAGAGAGTAGAGAGAAGATGCGAGGACGAGAGAGATGAGAGAGAGAGCGAGAGAGAGAAAGTGAGAAGAAGAGAGAGGAATGAAGAGAGAAGAGATGATGAGAGCAGATATGAGAGAGAAGAGAGAAGAACTAGAGAGGAGAGTGTCAGAAAGAGGAGAAAGGAGCGAGAGAGAGAGAATGAGAGAGAGGAGAGGAGAGAGAGGAAAGAGGAAGATGAGAGAGAGAATGTAAGGAGAGGAGAGGATGAGAGAATGAAGCGAAGTATGGAGTAGGGGAGAAGAATGCAGAGGAGAGAGAGAGAGAATAGTAGAGAGAGTAGAGAGAAGAGAGGAGCGGAAGACGAGACGAGAGTAGTAAGCGAGAGGAGGTGAGAAGAGAGAAGAGAAGAGAGAGAGACGAGAGAGGAGAGAGAGGAGACGAGAGAGAGAGAGAGAAAGTGAGGGACCATATGAATGAAGCAGAGAGAGGAGAGTAAGAATGAGAGACGAATGAGAGATGGGCGAGAGCAGGAGCGAGATTAGCATATGGGGAGAGAGAGTAGAGAGAGAGGAGGAGCAATGAGAGAGAGAGAGAGATGAGAAGAGAGAATATCTGAGAAGAGAGAGAATAGAGACGAGAGAATGAGAAGAGAGAGAGAGAGAGAATGAGAGAGAGAGAGAGAGAGAATGAGAGAGAGAGAATGAAGAGAGAGAGGAGAATGAGAGAAGAGGAGAAGAGAAATGAGAGATGAGAGAGAGAGAGAAATGAGAGAGAGAGAGAGAGAGAGAGAGAGAGAATGAGAGAATATAAGAGAGAGAGGAGATTAGAGAGAGAGAGAGAGGAGAAGATGAAGAGAGAGAAGAGAGAGAGAGAGAATGAAGAGAGAGAGAAGAGAGAGAGAGAGAGAGAGAGAGAATGAGAGAGAGAAGAGAGATGAGAGGAGAGAAGAGAGAGAGAGAGAGAGAGAGAGAGAGAGAGAAAGAGAAGAGAGAGAGAGAGAGAGAGAGAGAGAGAAAGAGAATGAAGAGAATGAAGAGAGAGAGAAGAAAGAGAAATGAGAGAGAGAGAGAGAGAGAGAATGAGAGAGAGAGAGAGAGAGAATGAGAGAGAGAGAGAAGAGAGAGAGAGAGAAGAGAGAGAGAGATGAGAGAGAGAGAGAATGAAGAAGAGAGAATGAGAGAGAGAGAGAGAGCAGAGATGAGCAAGAATTGAGAGAGAGGAGAGAGGAGAGATGAGAAAGATCATGAGAGAGAAGAAGATGACGAGAGAGAGCAATGGAGACGAGCAGGTAGAGAGGAGAGAGGGAATGAAGAGAGAGAGAGAGAGAAGAGAATGAGAAGAGAGAGAAGAGAGGAAAATGAAGAGAGAAGACGAGAGAGAGAATGAAGGAGAGAGAAGAGAGAAGAGAGAGAGAGGAGAATGAGATGAGAGAAGAAGAGAAGAGAGAGAGAGAGAGGAGAGAGAGAGAGAGAGAGAGAGAGAGAGATGAGAAGAGAAGAGGAGAGAGAGAGAGAGAGAGAGAGAGAGGAGACAAAGAAAGAAAGAAAGAAGAAAGAAGAAGAAGACAGAAAGAAAGAAAAAAGAAAGAAAGAAAGAAAGAAAGAAAGAAGAAAGAAAGAAAGAGAAGAAAGAAAGAAAGAAAGAAAGAAAGAAGAGAAGAAAGAAAGAAAGAAAGAAAAAAGAAAAGAAAGAGAGACAAAGAAAAGAAAGAAGAGGCAAAGAAAGAAAAAAAAGAAAGGAAGCAATAGATAGAAGAAAGAACGAAAGAAAAGAAAAGAAAAGAGAGAGAGAAAAAAAAATAAAGAAAAGAAAGCAATAGACAAGAAAGAAAGAAAAGAGAGAGATAAAGAAAGAAAGAAAGAAAGAAAAGAGAGAGAGAAGAGAAAGAAAGACACAACAAAGTGACCGAGCTGACCTCCAATATATCCATTTTCCATTTATGTACATTGGACACGAGTAGTATGGGGTGCTTTGATACTGTTTCCCAATTCTTTTCCTTACACCAGATAACCATAATCATTAGTGCTTGTCCCAACCTTGCCCAACAGTCACAACAAGTTACATTCACTTTACAAGGTACTGCATGTTTAGCAGGCAAACACAATGCAGTCCTCTTAGATTATGCCTTTAACTATGGGTTAAGGGAAGCATGTGATACTTGTCTTGGTATAATTTTCTGACAGAAAAGGAATTAAAAAACAAATCAAAAACATAAATTAGTCAACTATTATATTACACAAGAAGAAAACCAAAGTATTGTATAATGCAATGAAACAACAATGATACATACAAATTTAAAGCTATTTTTTTGAGTGAGCTGATCTCTCACATGAAAAAACTAAAACAAAAGGCACACCCTGAATCAATTTTACTCTTCATATATCAGAATGACAATAAACTGATAAATAAAAAATAATTTGAACTTCATAAGCAGTTTATAAATATTCAGAAGAAATGCAATCAAATGAAATGAGTATTGGTTATTGATACAAAACAGTTGGAAGGGGTACAAAGTGCTATGAGAATGAAAATCATTCTTTCACAACCTTTCAATTTAATATTTCAAATAGTATGCTTAAAAACATAGTAACTCCTTCCTTTTCATAACTGCATGGATGGACAGACTTCAAAGTACACTCACAAGAATCTCATTAATTGTTATCCTCTCTTAACCTGAAAAAAGGAAGAGAGAAAAAGCTACTAAAAATAAGTAGTGAAAAGAAAAATTGATGGATTTCTCATATGCAACATGTTCAAAGTTAATGAGAAAAGAAATAATGATAAAAGTAGAGAAGAAACATTCTATAAGTATCACAGATTTGCGTTACATGACAAGTAAAATCATTATTTCAGTCATGCTCAATTTCCCCTAAAGTTTCATGTAAAAATGCAATTCGATAACATCTTACCAGACAACGATACAAGTGAGAGAGAGAAGAGAAGAGAAGAGAGAGAGTGAGAGTGAGAGAGAGAGAAAGAGAAAGAGAGAAAAGAGAGAAAGAGAGAAAAGAGAGAAGAGAAGAGAGAAAGAAATGCACCCAAAATCTTCATCTTGGAGTGAAACTTTACAAGCTTTACGTTCCTTCTTTACTCCCCCCTGCTTGAGCTTCCTGTTCCCGCCTGTATCTTTTGAGCGTCTGTTGGGTCCTCTTGAGAGCAATCTGGGCTTTCTTGGTGACTTTCTTGTGTGGTTGGTTTGGCAGGACCTTATTCTCTATCAACTTCATTATGTCAACCTGTGGAGCACAATCAAACATCTATACTTAAAATCATTCTATATACAAAATTATAAGATATGCATATGTAAGCCTTTCCCTGAAAATGATTGGATTCACGCATGATGAGGTCTTCAGATAAGAGAAACTACAGATCTTATATCTCTCTGTTCTTTATTAATTCATGACCACCAGAAGTTAATAATATGAAATAATGTTTAAAGAAACACACAAAAATATATCTGTGGCACATAAAAAAAGGATAATCCTGGAGTGATCAGCAAAACAAAATATGCACATACTGCTTCATAAGAAAGTATGAATGCATCTCAATGACCTCACCTGATCTGGAATGTGTATGTATCTGATTCTCCGTCCCGACACGTGAAAATTGTCCAGTTTCAACATCTTCCCATTTCCGTCTGTGTATCTCACTTCACTCATCTCAATGTTCATTTTCCTGTCATAGAAACTTTTATATATTCTACTTTTCTAATGATAATTCTTAAGATTACTTTCCTGCTATATAAAATAAAATCTTCAAATACATGTATAACTTCTAGCTAAAAATACAACAAAAATAGATTAACTAATAGAATAAAGTAAATAATCATATATTCAAACAACTCAGTATAAAATTAAAACTCACACATCAACGTCTACAATTCTTCCACATGCGAAGGAATCATTATGAAGTTCGACAGTTGTCTTCCAGCCTTTTAACCCAATGGCCAAGCAGGCAAGTGTGTTCAGTTCTTGCTGGCGTTCTCGTGCGTAGAGACTCATTCTTCTGACTTCTTATCTATAAGGTAAATTATGCATAACTCATTATAAATAAACAGATTCAAATTTGTTTAGTATAAATATTAATAAAACAGTAAAATTATGATATGACGGACACACACTACATTAACAATCTCATCTCTGTTAAAGACTCAAGTGATCACTGTCGCCCACATGCCTTCAGTTCTCTGGCAAAGGCTACTTAACCTCCACCACATATATTCTGGCAAGATAGAGCTTGGACTCTAAGCTCTATCTAGCTAGAATATAATGTGTTGGAAGTTTCTTGGTATGAGCTAGAGTGCTGCAGGTATTTATTGTCTGTGATAATCACTTTAAGTGCAACAGGTATATAATTAAATTTTACCTTACGATTTCAGAATGTAAGTACATACAGAAAATGCACTGAAACAAATAATCTTATGTTTCTATCATGAAGAACACAAAGACAATGTATACTACTAAGCATGAAAAAAATCTATATAAAATAATAGCTCAAAATTCCTTGTCAAAATCTGTGGACCTATACATCAAATGCTCCATGGTTTCCACAGTCCTCAAGCAAGCAAGTACATGCATTCAGGCAAAGTACAGTTTCTAGACCTCCCTGGCAATTTGTCATGAGACTGGGAATCAGTCTGAACTAATCTTCCTCATATATGAAAATGAAATCAGCCACAATGAGAATTGAAAATAATCGTAACGTATCGAACTCTTTACGATTTCCTCTTCAGACAAAACCGAAATAGATCTTGAACTATTTCAGTTTTGTCTGAAGAGAAGCTTGTGAAGAATTTGATATGTTATGATTATTTTCAGTTCTCATTGTGGCTAATTTCATTTTCATTTTTGAGTACACATTACTATGTTTGTGCTTGTGTTCCTCATATATATGTGGCAATGGCTCCAATATTATCATTATTTGCTGGAGAATTAAGCATGAAGGCCACATCACTGTCCATTGTTACCAAATATCATAATTAGTAAGTATCTTTCGACTAATCAAAAGACAGCATTACTAAATACAGAAAACATCCTGTTTTTGCAGGCATTGGGCATATCGCGGAGAAAAATACCCTTTACGAACACTTTAGCAGCAAGAACACTAGAAATACTATGCACGTTACTGTCTGTTTATTTACATTTATTTCAAGTTACAAATTAAGAACTTTTCACATTGGTTACCTCTGTCTTCCCTCTAAGAATGTCCTTCATTTATATATACATATATTTCCTGGTTATCTCTCCTCTGAAGTGCAGAATAAGACGTCACTGCGGGTGTAAAAAAGAACAAATTTCACAAAAATAACTTTGAAAGTTGTTTACCTTTTCATGCTGTAGGGATCGTAGGTATAAAATGCAAGGGTAACCATTTTTAAAAATCTTTAATCTGCACTATTAGACGTAACAATGTCTATTATAAAGAGATAACTTTTATAGCTGACTTTGGTATTAACATAATAGTATTCAATATAATAATATTCACTACTTTAGAATCACACTCCTTCACAGCCATTGGGATCTCCTGCAAAGATTGCAAAGGTGCAAAGGCTGCAGTGGGCGAGTTGCACTACACGATGAACTGCGCCCACACATAAGAGAAAACATAAATATGGGAGAAATTTAGACAACGATGTAGATGCGCCAAAATTGCTAATAAAAGTGTTCGTTGAAATTAGTGTTCCTATCCTCTTTATATTTGAGGATCTAAGGTCTCCTTACTTACTACTAATGTCTTATTTACGGATTAATCATCAAAGTGCTACTGTTGCCTCTAAAAGTCTTGAAAAATGACCCTGGAATGATAAATATCTTACCCCTCTCCTTCCGACATAACTAGCTACAGGTCTTCTAAGTTTTCGTATTTAACTTAATAAATCACAGTTCTTATCTTTTTTTCTTTATAAAATGCATTGATAAGACACAATTAACACAATTTATCTGATACCAATTGTGCAAAACGAAGCATCAACCAGCCATAGTTATCTGTGAATCTATATTCTTAGCGACGGAAAGAATTGAGAACATCACACTGCAGAGTACAACTAACTTAAAGTATATCATCTGACGATTAAATTAAGAATATTACCTGACAATTCACCGGTTAGATTCAAGTACATGTCCGTTCTCTTTGTAATTTAGTCCTCGCCTTCTTTCAACCATGTCCCACTTGCTTTTCGTGAATATAAATGATCTCTTGAATGCGAAAATATTATACCGTGTTGATACGTTGTAGAAGAAAAATGTTCAATGTTTAATGTCTGAAATTAAATGTGCTAGACATCAAAGGTCATGTAGCACTATGGCAAAGTATTGCGTCGGAAAGGGCAAACGAGTTCAAGATTACGATAAAATGTGTTAGATGTTAAAAGTTTTAAGAGCGTTAAAGGATAGCATGGTAGTGAAAAAGGGGGGGGGTGGGGGAACAAGTGAATCAGAGCAGAAATTATTAGTATAAAGGGGAGGATAGGGCGATTGGGTGAATTAGAGAGTATCTGTCACTGGGGATGGTATGGAGAAAATGTTCAAGGAAGAATAGAAATAGTTGTTGAAGAGTAAGAGAAGAATTTGGGGAAAGGGGAAGGTGTTGGATATAAAAGATTATAGGGTGTTATTGGAGAGTATGGTAATGAAAAGGGAAAGGATAGGAAAGGAAAGTAAATGAAGTTGGTTTGGGTGGTTGAGAGGATGAGGTATTTTGGGAAGGGGTTGGGGGAATATAAGGTGGTAGAGCAGCTGAGTGAATTGCAGTGTATCTGTGACTGCAATTCTGTTTTGGAATAAATTGAGAGAGAAAACCCTCGTCGTCGTGATTCCTGCCTTCCTAGTTTAAATCTGAGGACTGCTGCCTCACATTCGAACTTATAGGCAGGGCAGCTCCTATAAAACACATTATAGGAGCCTCCACAATTGGCAGACGTACATGACTGAGCAGGGCAATTTGAACGGTCATGACCAGGTTGGGCACGTAGAGGTGGTAGAAGAAAAGCATCATACGCAAATTAGATTTATTGAAGAGCGAGACAGCAGTTTGAAAATCCTTTTTTTTATTTGTTTTCTATGTATTTTTATACATTTATTTATTTATAATAATTATAATAATTATTATTGTTATTATTACTAGGATAATAACTATTATTATTATTATCATTATCATCATGATTATCATCATCATCATTATTGTTATTGTCATTATCACCATCATTATCATTATTATTATTATTATTACTATTATTATTGTCATTATTACCGTCATCATCATAATGATAAAACAATACTAACGATAATCATCTTTAATATTACAACTATCCTTTGAAGAATGATTCGCACGGCGGCCCAGATCAACAATTCAATAATTATTTCTAATGTCAGTTTATTTCAAGAACGAATGTCATCCAGTAACCGTTATTCTTAATTTATTTTCGTAGTAAAACCTACAAACTTACCGCGCCCTTAAAATACAACATAATGAAATTAGTTTCAATGCAAAGTACTATCAAACTGCATAAGATTGTTTATTTTTTTCTCTTTAGGATGGCATTTAAGCAAACGTAGTGTCCCCTTTATCATTCTAATGGTGCCTCTTCATCCCCTTTCAGTGGCGTCCCTTTGTCCCTTTGGCCCATTGAAACAGTACCCCTTCAGTCAGTCCAGTGGTATCCCTCGGCCCTGCAAAATGGTAGCTCTTCCGCCATTCCACTGGTATCCTTTGGTATTGTACCGTAGTCCCCTCTTTGGTAATTCCAAAGGGCTTCATTTTAGCCTAGTGGTACCCTCTCGACCACTCCAATGGTATGCTTTGACGCTTCCAATGGTTTGCTTTCGTTTTTCTCTTCAATGACCTCTCTTCTTTTTTTATGGTTCTCCTTCTGTTCTCTCAATGCTGACCTGTCAATCTTTCCAATGGTACGGGAAAGGCTAGATCAGTAGCAACTCGAGGTGGTGTCATGGCGTCTGATTCTGTTTTTGGTAAAAACGCATGGGGATTATTTTGATGATGTCACAAAAGTGAGGAGGTGGCATGGCGTCTGTTTTGATGAGTATTCAATGAAAATATAACCATTAAAATAATTATTTTCCATCCTTTTTGAAAA
>NW_020872098.1:73000-78000 GCF_003789085.1 Penaeus vannamei | reverse complement strand
AATAATAATAATAATGATAACAATAATGATAACAACAACAACAATAATAATAATAATGATAATAATAACAATAATAATAATAACAATAATAATAGTAATAACAACAATAACAACAACAATATTAAAAATAATAATGATCATGATTCATAACAATAGCAATGATAATAATAATGATACAATAATAATGACAATAATAATAGTAAAACTAATGAAAACGAAAACAATAAAAATAACAATAATCATAATAATAACAACAATCATAATGAAGATGAAATAGTTATGATAATGAATATAAGTACAACACAGCGACAAGATATTGAAAATTATAACGATAATGATGATAATAAGGAAGAACGCACCTTACCATTCTTCAATAACGGTTATATAACAACACTTACAACTAAGATAACCAAATCCTGTCGATGACGATAATATCAAACAAAATACAAAAAAACAAACAAACAAACAAAAATAATGTTGGTAAGAGTAATTAATGTCAATCATTAGCGTGAAATAATAGCCAAGTTACCAAACTTAATTAAACTTACCATATCTATTATTTTCATTATCATTATCATCATTGTTATTATCGTTGTTACTATTACTGTTTTTATTATTATCATTATTATCATTACCATTGCTATTGTTCTTCTTCTTCTTATTATTATTATTATCATTATTACTATCATTATTATCATTATTATTATTACTATTACTGTTATTATCATTATCATTATTATTATTGCTACTACTACTATTATTATTATCATTAATATTATTATCATTTTCATTATTTTTATCATAATTTTCTTCACTATTATTATTATCATTATTATTATCACGATTATTGTTATCATTATTATCATTATTATTATCACGATTATATCATTATATATCATATTATCATCACTATTACTATATACTTACATGCAAATCCTAACATGTCAGTTGAAGCCAAATATCGACACTGTAAAATGAAGAATGGCGTGTGGATACCGTAGACTTATTTATATTTCGCGATAGAAAAGGAAAAAAAAGAAAATCATAAATGAAAAGGAAAATAATAAAAAAATATAAATAACAAAGATAATAGATAACAATAATAATATAATGATGATAAATGATAGTAATAGAATGATACTAGATAATAAAATCATAAAATCATAAGCATATTTGATGCCAGCGTTTTCTTATTTCTATATTTTATTTTTTTTCTTTAATTACCCTAGTTTTCCTTATCAATTGCTTATCAATATTGATTTCAAAAGATATATTAAGATGTTAAAATTGGTATCAAAACTGACTATACAGTTTGTGAATTTTGAAGTACATATACCTGCAATTGTCTCTCTACTGATACGTTAAAACAAGATGATGATGATGATGATGATGATGATGATGATGATGATGATGATGATGATGATGATGATGATGATGATGATGATGATGATGATGATGAATGATAAATTATGATAATAATAATAGTAGTAGTAGTAATAATAATAATAATAATAATAATAATAATAATAATAATCAATAATAATAATACTAATAATGATAATAATAATTAAAATAATAGTAATAGTAAAAAAAATAATAACCATGGTAATGATAATGGCAATGATAACAAATAATGATAATAATAATAATAATTAATAATAATAATAATAATAATAATAATAATAATAATAATATAATATAATAACTAATAATAATAATAATAATAATAAACAAATTAATAAAAAAATGATTATAATAATATATAATAATAATAATAGTAATGGTAATAAAAAAATAATAATAACCATGGTAATGATAATGGCAATAATAATAATTAAAAAAAAAATAATAACAATAATAATAAAAAAAATGATAATAATAATGATGATGATGATAATAATAATAATAATAATAATAATAATAATAATAATAATAATAATAATAATAATAATATAATAAATAATAATAATAATAATAATAATAATAACAATAATAATAATGATAATGATAATTATAACAATTATGGTGATGACCATGATAATCATAAAAACAATTTCCATAATAATAATGATGATGATAATAATAATTATTAATAATAATAATTATGCTAATAATGATAATAACAATAATAATGAAGATAATCATAACAACATTAATAATAACAGCAAGAATAATAACAGTGCCACAAATAAACTATAATACCAATGATAATGTAATTGTTGAAGCGATAAAGATAATCATAACCAAAATAACAACAACACACAAAATAACCCAAAATCACGTGACCAATAACAACAACGATGACGTCATTGATGATAATAACCCAATTAATAACAACAATAATAATGATGATGGTGACATTACAATTATAATGATAGTAATAGTAGTAATGTCGATAACAACTTCGACAACAACAATCATAGTAGTGATAATAATAACAGTGTAACAACAGCAAGAAGATAACAGACAACAATAATAAAATGGTGATAATAGCAGTAATAATAACCATAAGAATGACAATAATGATGATATTGATAATGATGATGATAATGATAAAACAATTCCAATAAGAAAGACGATAACAACAATGATGTCATGGTAACATTGATAATGGTAGTGATAATAGTTTTACTAATAATAGCGATCGTGATATTATTAATAGTAATAATAGAAGTGGAAATGATAATGATAATAACAATAACAATAATGATAATAATAATGATAAGAATAGTAATAATGATAATTATTATCATAATGAGGATGATGATAGCTATTATAACAATAATATCAGTAATAACAACAATTATGATAATAATAGAAATAATAATAACAATTATGATAAGATACAACACTAATATTAATGATAAGAATCATAATAATGATAAGAACAATAATTATGATGTTAATAATAGATATGCCAACATGATGATAATGATAGCAATAATCATAAATATTACAAGCAATACTAATAGTAATATTTACAACAATAATAATGCTGCTCCCGCTACAAATTCTAAACTACTAATAATGAAAGTGATAACAAAAATAAAAACAATAATGATAATAATTGTAATATGACGGTGATGATAACAAGGATGCTGATAATGATGATGATGGTTTATTATATAAAACACACACACAAAAAAAACGTTAAAAGTGAAAAAAAAAATAAATCACTTTTTTGGGTTAATGTTAATGCTTAGCGTAATGAATTATGAATTTGTTTAGCTATCTCTCTCTCCTCTCTCTCCTCCTCTCCTCTCTCTCTCTCTCTCTCTCTCTCTCTCCTCTCTCCTTCTTTTCTCTCTCTCTCCTTCTTTTTTTTTCTCTCTCTCTCCTTCTTTTCTTTCTCTCTCTCTCCTTCTTTTTTTTTCTCTCTCTCTCTTTTGTTACCCGTTTTCCTGTCTGTCTGTTTGTATATGTCTATAAACGTATCTCTCTTATACCCCTTTAACAACCTGGCAAAATCTATAATTGCCTAAGCTTCTGATGTCTCTACCCGTTAGCATATCTATCTCTTCGTCCGTCTGTTTATCCGCCTCTCCTTCTTCCTCGTTCGCACCGTCCCCCTTTCTCTCTACAAGCAGGAGGTCCACGACCCCAGGAATAACTTCAACCCCAGAAGGACTTTGTATGAAAAGCCTTCGCGATGTAGAGAGACTGAAATACCGGGGGCTTTACACCACATACGTACACAGGGTAAATAGAATATATATGTATGTGTATATAAATAAACAAATTAATAAACATATACACACACACACACACACACATACACACACACACACACACACCACACACACACACACACACACACACACACACACATATATATATATATATATATAATATATATATATATATATATATATATATATATATATATATATATATATACGTATCTATCTGTCTATCTGTCTATCTATCTATCTATCTGTCTGTCTGTCTGTCTATCTATCTACCTATACACACACACACACACATATAAAGATAGATAGATATTTTTTGACAGAGAAATAAAAATCTAATCAACATAAATGTTACATTTTTCTAATCAAATAATGATAATAACGACAACGATAACGGTAACGAGGATAATAATGATAATGATTCTGATAACAATGAAACAGTAATAATGATAATAATAATAATAGTAGTAGTAGTAGTAATAATAGTAATAATAATAATAATAATGATAATGATAAGGACAAAAAAGTAAAAGTAATTGTTAAAAAAGTTAAGAGGATGAAGAGAATAAATAAAAAAAACAAATAAAATAAATACCAAAAATATAAATACGAAAAATGAACATTAAAACTTTTTTTTATTCAGTTTTGAAAATAAATTTAAATGAATCAATGAAAATATTAAAATCAATCAAAGTAGCTATATTACTCCCATAAGAAGATGAAGAACATGAAGAAAAAGAAAAAGAAAAAAAAAAGAAAAAGAAAAAAGAGAATAAGGAGAAAGAAATAATAAGAACAATAATAATAAGGATAAGAAGAAGAAAGAAGAAATATATGAAGAAGAATAAGGACTAGAAGAAGAAGAAGAAAAAGAAGAAATAGAAAACGAACAGAAACAAAAATGCAAAAGAAAAAAGAAAAGAAAAAAAAGACGAAGAAGAAGAGGATAAAGAAGGAGATAAAGTAAGCGAAATGACGAAGAAGAAAAAAAGAAAAGAAAAAAAAGTAAACTACATATAATAATAATAATAATAAAAAAACTTATAAAAGAAAATAAAAAATAATGACACCTATTTTGAAGTTCTGTTGCTAGGCTGTCAAACTTCAGCATTTTGCCCTGAAGAAGTACGGCCACAGTGACTTCATATCAGAGGCTTCAACACCTGATTGTTTCCCGGAAAAAAATGTTGGGTGAGAGGGGGGAAGGGAGGTGGAGGAGGAAGGAAAGGCGGAGGCGGTGGTAAGAGGGGGGTGAATGCAAGAATGTGGGGAAGCAGATATGGCCAGCTTCCCAGTAATTTTTTCTTCGCC
>NW_020872098.1:71488-72900 GCF_003789085.1 Penaeus vannamei | reverse complement strand
TCTCTCCTTCTGTATGGAAAGTATATGTTCTCTGAATGTTGCGACGGTTAACGAAGTATAAAAATGAAAGAATGTCCTGTGCATAGATTCTGCGGATTTTGTCATTCGGATAATTGTCCCCCGCGTACATGATCTTCCTTTCTTAAAATCCAACTTGTTTCGTAATTATAAAGGATTTTGTCGAGTTCGCCAGACACGATCGTGTACCGGAGTGGAACGAAGTCCCAACAGTATCACATCTAGACGACGGAAAGGTATTGGAAGTAACGGATATCAGTTGCAAAAAAATATGCTGGAGGCGTGCATGCTACTTAAAACAACGCGAACAAATACATTAAATGTATGGATAGGTAGGTAGGTAGGTAGTAGGTAGAGTAGGTAGTAGATGATGATGTGAAATACATACTAAATGTGTGTGTGTGTGTGTTTTGCTCGCTCGTCCGTCGTAGTGCATTTGTTTTATGTTCACAACATTATACTGTATATTCACAGACATAATATCCATGCTTACATGTAATGTCAACGATATTTTATGCCGTAAGAGCCACCATGTTGTCTGGATTCACGCATCATGAGTGTTTCGTCTACGGTAACAAGCGAAATTTGCGACCACCGCGAAATTTCAAGCATATTTCACCACAGAGGTTGTCTATCGTCAGCAAAAGCGGTTGGCTGCTGAATCTACCTTTCCTCTGTAATGCAATTGGGCACAAAATGACTGCGATTGTTGCAAAGTAGGCAGAAATGTCCATAATTCTTCTGATAAGCGGCACTGGTTATTTTTTTTTCTTTTTGGGTGCTTTGCCATAATTATTACGGGATTTGACGTCAAGGCGCGTTTCAGAAGACAAAAAGGTAGTCGGTTGATTAATTTTGGTGACGTGAGCGACTATTTTGGAAAGGTGCGGCGAATAATTTGAAGAGAGACTCGGGGGGAAAATAAGTTTGAAAGACCAAAGTTGCAGATTGGAAGAGAAATATTACAGACCGAGGAGGACGAGAACCAGACAATAGACCGAAAGAAGGTAGATAGAGTAACAAAGCGGAAAGAAGAGAAGCAGAAGGAGGGAGAATAGAGGAATAGTAGACTGAAAGATAAACAGGGTGTAGTAGTTGTAGCTGGAACAGGGAAGCGATGAAATAGGCCTTGTTTGAGCGCAGACTAGACTAGATTGAGTAAAGATAATGCTGGGGTATTTGAAGCTGACAGAATGGCCCAATGGGAAAAGACTCAAGGAACAGACTGAAGTGAAGGGGGAAAATGAACGAAGGAACTGAAACTGAAAGATTCAGAAACAAGAGGGAAGAAACAATGGAAGACTAGAGGATGCGGATATGGAGGACAATGAATAAAACAGGAGCCAAATATTGACATGGGCAGGGATTACAAAGAGAGACCAAAGGTGAGAAAA
>NW_020872098.1:56488-66488 GCF_003789085.1 Penaeus vannamei | reverse complement strand
AGAGAGTGTGGTATTGTGAGAGAGTGAGTGTGTGTGTGAAGACTTGACGTGTGTGTGTAAGAGAGTGGTGTTGTGTTGAGGAGTGAGTGTGTGATGCGAGAGACTGCAGTGTGTGTCGTGAGAGGAGTGATGTGTAGTGTGAGACGATCAGTGAGTTGGGTTTTGCTGTGAGAGAGTGAAGTGTGTGTGTGAGGAGAACGTCGGTGTGATGTGTGAGGAGAGGGTGTTGAATGTGACTGTGAGACAGTGAGTGGAAATAGATTGTGTGAGAGAGCGTGAGTGTGTGTCGTGAGGACGTGAGCCTGTGTGTGAGAGAAGTGACGTGATGTGTGATGAGAGTGAGCGTGTGTGTGAGAGACCGTGAGCGAATCACTACACAAATGTGTGTGAGAGGTGAGTTGTGTGTGAGGCGTGAGTGGTGCTGTAGTGAGAGAGTGGAGGTACGTGTTGTGAGAGCAGTGAGTGATGTTGGGAGAAGAGTGAGTGTGTGTGTGAAGAGACGCTTGCAGTGTGTGTTGTAGAGAGCACGTGAGCAGGTGTGCTGAGAGAGTGAAGGTGATGTGTTGAGGAGTGAGACGTGGTGTGTACGAGACGAGTGGCAGCTGTGTGTGGAGAGGACGAGAGTGAGCGTCGTGAGAGAGAGAGGACGTGAGCAGCTGATGTTCGTAGAGAGAGAGGTCAGCGGGCATTGTTGAGCGAGACGAGCAAAGTGAGCGTGTGAGAGAGAGGAAGTGAGCGCTGTGAGAGAAGAGAGACCGTGAGCGTGCTTGAGAGAGAGACGAGTGAGCGTAAGAAAAATTTACTGACCGCAGAGAAGACGTAGAAGCGTGCTGAGAAGAGAGAGAGTGAGCGCTGTGATAGAGAGAGAGACGTGATGCGAAGCTTGAGAGACGAGAGAGTGCAGCGTGTGCAGAAGACGGAGAGTGAGCGCTGTGGCACGAGAGAGAACTGACGGTAGTCGAGAGAAGAAGGCAGTGACGCCGTGTGATGAGAGAGAGGTGAAGGTGATGAGAGAGAGAGAGACTGAGCGTTAGTGAGACCGAAGAGAAGGTGAGCGTGATTTACGAGAGAGCAGAGTGAAGCGTGTGAGAGAGAGGGGGAGCGAACATTGAGAGAGAGAGAGTGCAGCGTGTAGAGAGAGAGAGAGTGCGTTGTGGAGAGAGAGAGAAGTGAGCGTGTGAGGCGCAGAGAGGAGTCGAAGCGTGTGAGAGAGAGACGAGACGTCGCAATGTGTGAGATGAGAGAGAGTGAGCGTTGAGAGAGAGAGAAGTGCAAGCCGTGTGAGAGAGGAGAGACGATGACGCGTGCTTGAGAGGACGATGAGGTGGCGTGATGAGAGGAGGACGTCGAAGCGTGTGAGACGAGAAGAGAGCTAAGAGCGTGGTGGAGAGGGAGTGAGCGCTGTGAATGACGACGGAAGAGAGTGACGCGTGTGAGAGAGAGCAGAGTGAGCGTCCGTGAGAGACGAGAGAGTGAGCGTTTCGAGATGAGAGAGAGTGAGCGTTGGTCGGAGAGAGAGAAGTGATCGTAGTGAGAAGAGAGAGAGAGTGAGCGTAGGTGTGAGACAGAGAGAGTGAGCGTGTGCAGAGAGAGAGATGTGAGCGAGGTGAGAAGAGAGATGATCGAGCGTTGGAGAGGAGAGAGGGTAAGTGTGTGAGAGAGAGAGAGAAGAGTGAGCGCTGTCGAGAGGAGAGAGGGACGAGAGGTGTGTGGAGAGAGGAAGAGACAGAGGATGAGTGAGGCTGTGAGACAGAGAGAGACGAGAGAGTGGGTGTTGAGAGAGGAAGAGAGGATGAGAAAGAGAGAGTGGGTGAGAAGGAGAGAGAGACGTGGATGGGAGCAGAGGAGAGAGGGGTGTGAAGAGTGGGTGTGAAGAGGAGAGAGTGGGTGTGAGAGAGAGAGAGAGAGTGGGTGTGAGAAGAAGAGAGAGAGGTGGGTGTGAGAAAAGAGATTAGAGAGTGGGTGTGAGAAAGAGAGAGAGCGGTGTGAGAAGAAGAGAGAAGGGAAGAAGTGAAGTGAGAAGATGAGAAGAGAGAGTAGAGAGAGAGAAGAGAGAGAAGAGAAAGAGAGAGAAAGAGAGATGCATATTAATCAGATGATGCTAAATGCATTTGTGTGCACTTGAAGGATTGAAAACTAAATCTTGAATTTTGTTGTGCATGGTCTGGTTTTACATGCTCAGACAACTCTGCATACAACATGCATGGCCTTTAGTCTTACTGAAGATATTAATCCAGTGGTGCCAGGTCACTGCAGTCTTCTTTTGTCAATCTCTTTACACATTGATGGCTTCACAAGCACTTAATCACCAAGGAGGGAGGTACTAGGCATGCTTCACCTCACCTCTTTACTGAATTTCTTGAATTTTGGAGATTTTTTTTCTATACAGTTGTAACAGGATTACAAATTTTATTGTTATTGTTACTGTTATTAATTTGATTATTATTATTGTTATTCTTATTATTATTATTATTATTATTATTATTATTATTATTATTATTATTACTATTACTATTACTATTAGTAGTAGTATTATAATTGTTGTTGTCGTTGGTACTATTACTATTATTGCTATTATTACTATTGCTATTACAGTATTACAATACTAAATGGATTAGAATTTTTTACAAAATCAAGGAATAGGGTAAAAGCCTTGCATTCATTTGGGCACTATGATGCTACAGTAGTGCTACTTTTTAGCCAAACAGGAAAAATAGTGCAGCTCACAATATACTATATGCGTTACAGGCAATACTGTCTGAGGAGGTAGTACACTTTGGCATGGAGGGTGCTTGTAAGAAATCATTTTGATAAGAGGGAGCCAGTTACAGTCTTTAGCTACAAAGCAAGACTATACAAAGTTAATTTTGTCAGTAATTCCTAGTACTTCTTACTTTACATAGTCAGTTTTTTTTATAGAAGTAATTTTTCTCAGAAATTAGATAATTTTAATTCTATTATGGCAAACATATTGGGATTTTACTGAGTTGCCACTTATACTTTACAATGTTTATTTGGACAAGTAATAAAAACAGACTTTATGAATACAATAAGAAATATTCCAAACTGTTACAGCCAATGCCAGTGTAACATTCACAATACATCCAATGAACATAGGGCAGATAGGCCTAGTAACTGAGTCCTTGGTGAGTGAACACTTGTGGAGCCATCTGTGTCTTAACAAAATTGATAAGAGAAAATTACTTAAGACATTGGCCTGTTTGCATGCCTATGCTGTCACAGAATAAGTGTTTTAGTTGTACAAAACTCAGTACTGGCATAAGTGTAATATTTAGCAATTTCTAATTCAAGTTCAAAATACTTTCTTTCATTAGTTGCAGTTGTTATTTTTACATAGGTGGTTACAGGGTACAGTAATATAGAAAAAGCAGAAACAATATCTGGTATATTAGTAAGAGAGTAATAGAGTAAAATGTTCACATCATTAGAAAATGAGGTATATTGTTTTACTTCATATATGAAAGCTTTATGTCAGGGAAAATTCAGATTCTATTTAAATTTGGTATGGAAGTATCCAAATTGCAGATCTCAAGCCCATGGATTTTCATTTATTTTGACCCTATTTCCATATATGATCTTTTGACATGCAGAGTTAATGTATTATGTATGAACACCTGTTTTCTTACCTGTTGTTTGTAAAGCTATAATCAGTTAAGATGATCACCCTGTATGAATTTATGAATGAATCTACATACGTCATATTGAATTTTTTTGTTGAATCATTAACAGTTTTGGCTTGTTTACATGGGGAGATATGTGGTTATATTTTTTTGTGGCTTATTGCTACTGATGTAGCAAAGTTTGTAGTCTGCATTTTGTATTAGTGTTGTTCGTTGAACCCCATTTGTTAGAATAGTAGTTTATAAAGCTGGGAGCAAGGATGTGTACAAAAACATTTGTGTGTGTGTGTGTGTGTGTGTGTGAGATTTATGTAAATCAATGTGCACGTTACTTTTCTATATATGTTGTCCTCATGTGTCAAAGATCATACATATCTCTACAGCGCTCATAGGAAATAAAAGCCATATGATGTCAGCTCACATGAACCGGTTAATCTGCTTATGACGGGTGTCACACACGATACACCCTGAAAAATAAACACTAACATCAGTGCGATGCTAGATCGGAGTTTGCGCTCTGATTTTGTCCACACGCAGATTTTGAAACCGCCCAGAAAATATTATTTTTGGCTTGAAAATATACCATTGCTTGTGGGTTAATTATGATCTACAAAAGCCATTACAATTTATTCTTTTCTTTTTTGATACTTAGGGCACCCTCTCCAGTGCACTTCACATCTGTAAGCCTCTGTGGCAATAATAGGACCAGGGTTCTAAGGGTTTCAGTGGATGTCTTTGACCACAATTCTTTGATGCCTGTTTCGGGCATGCTAAGGGAGCTGACGCCCTTGCTATATATATCATGTTTTTTATGCAACAAGCTTTCTGTAGGATTATCTGGAGTGTTCCTAGGCTAGTCTGGTGTAATTAACCCCACAAATGATAATTTAACAGCTCAAAATAGATATTGTGATGAATGTAAAACATTTGCTGGCAATACAATTAATTAACCCAATCCTCTCCTAGTGAAAGAACCCCATATCATTAAAAATTCTGGGTGTTTGACAGTCCCAAATGTCAGGCAGGGGTCAAGGGGTCACTTTCCACAAGATAGTAAACATCTCCCCCTCAGTTATGAGTGACTGTAAAGGTGACTTCATCACTAAAAGCCACTGAGCCAACGCCTCTCACCCAGAGCGAGATATTTCATGGCAAAGATAAACCTACGCTTATTATGTGCATGGGTAAGAATAGGATTCCTAACAGCACAATAACTCTTGTAGCCCAAATTGTGAAAGCATTTACTGACTCTAATGGCAGTATGCTTTAAAAAATGATGGAATCCACTCTTTGAAATGCAAAATCCTCTTCTAAGGAATAGATACTGTAAAAAATTGGCTGGTATACCAGAATAAGGTAAGAGGATAAGAACATTGTACTTTTGAAACTTGACCGTCCCTAAGATACGTTAAGACAATCGTGAAGAATCTAGCCTTAGATAATTGTGTCACGAACTGATTTGCATTACCTAATTTCTTTACGCATACGACCGTAAGAACAGAAATAACCCCACGCAGCATTCTGCTTGTTTCTTTCAAAGCACAGGCTGTGCTGCAAGGATTCTTCTTCAACTCCTACTTGACAGTAGTCTATGTGGAGGTATCTTATTTGCCTCCGGCAAGGGACATGGGTAGGGGTGGAAACCCTTCCCCCAATACCTGTATATAGTGACCCACCTGTGAACTGATTGGTGACTGTGGCCTGTTAATTCTGCAATATCTGTCTGATTGCCCACATCCATTAGCAACTTTAATAGATAGTACAATTTGAAAATTCTTTATTTTGAGGCATGGTATTGAAACATTCACTAAAAACTTGTCAGGGAAAAAAAATATGATATTATATCCTCTAGAAAGGCAATTAAACACTGTCAGGGATCATCACTTGTATCAGAAAAGACAATTAGACACTGTCAGGGAAATCATGATGTAAACAAGACAGGCTGTCAATGATAGTTGCTAGAATTTTTCACCCTCAACCAGATGCTTCTTATTTGGTGAAAAATATTGGCTGGCCAAAGATACTTAGCCTATATGTGTACTTCGTGTTTTTTTAACCGAAATGCTAGGTTTGATGTCACATCCTTCAAATTGTATTGTTAATATCTGTAGGGATTTGGTTGAAGTTTTGTCAGATGCTTATGAAAATACATAGTGTTTAATCAGGATTTAAATTGAGGCCATTGTTTTTTAAATATCTCTGCTTTTGTAAGAATCTGTTGTGTATTTCTTTTCAATTCATTTGAATTGTCAGCATGTGTATTGTTTACTAAATATGTAATTTAGAACAAGTTATTGAAGTAGCTGTTATTAGAGCACACCAATAGAATAACAATGTATGATCAGTTTGCACAGGGAAATATTGAACTTTTGTACTCGTTATAACTGTGATGCTCATATAATTTTCCCTGTAAGACTGCTCCTTAACAAAATCTTGCAGTTTTAATCCAAATTATTAATCCCGTATATGAAGTATACATAAACTGCAGAGAGCATTTTGTATATAAAAATACAGATTACTTCTGATGCATTTAGATCATACTTTTAAGTTCAATTGACACGTTAGGCATTTGATACCACAGTAAACACTCTTTATTGAGTATTCATGGGGAATTTGTTAAACCACCTAATTGAATTTTAGTTGTTGGAGAGGTAGGCTAATACAAGCCATAGGCTATATATTTTCTAAAGTGACCTCTATATAATAACTTTATTTTATTTATTTATTTACCTTTTTTATCAAATATCCCATTTGACAATCATATTTGAGTGTGTGGAGTACGTTTGAGAGTTTAACCAGCATGTTTGATGAAGATTAAACATGTTTCATATTTTCTCATTCAATATGATGCTTGTCAATCATGTTTGTCCATGTGTGACAGTGCTTGATCAGATATGCTCATTCAAGCGGAGCAGCCATGGCAAACGAATATGTTGTTGTTGCTACTGTTGTTATTCCTATTATTGTTATAATTATGCTTACTACCAATACTGTTTTTCTGTTGCTATTTTGTTATTATTGTTATCATTATTAATATTATCAATAGCTGTTGTAACTGTAGCAGTATTAGTAGATATCAACACTGTCATTATTATCTTTGTTATTGTTATCAGCCATGAGTAGTATTGATGGTTTTATAATTATTGTTATTGTTTTTTATTTTATCATTGGTTGTATGATTAGTAGTTGTAATCATTCTACTCTTATTATTATTAATGTTGTTATCAGCTCTTAACAGTAGTAATGTTATTATCCTTATTATTATCATTGTTATGCAATTATTGTTATAAGCTAATTGTAGTTACGGTATTATCATTATTATTATTATTATCGTCATTATTGTTATTGTTATTGCTATTATTATTATCATCATTGTTATCATAACTATTTTTTATTATTGTTATTACTACTACTGCTATCAGTATTTTCCTGATTATTATTTATATTATTGTTATTGGTTGTTATTTTTATTATTATTATTATTATTATTATTATTATTATTATTATTGTTATTGTTAATGTTTCTGTTATTATCATTGTTATCATTATTGCTAATGTTATTATTAATGTTGATATTACTGTTATTATTTTTAGCAATTGTTTTTGTTATTGATTATCATTATTATTGATTATTATTATTTTTAGATATTTTCATTATGATCATTGTTGTTTTTAGTAGTAGCAATAATAGATCATCATGATTATCATCAGTATTCTGTCATCATCTTTCATGTAACTGCAGTCCTGTCAACCACTTCAGCTCTTGTGCTCTTGTGGTGGGCTGTCAGTTTGAGTAAAATGGCAGCACAAGATACTTGCACATTGTGTTGATGCTAGACTCACCAGATGCTAACTGAAGGTGGATTACAGTTTGGTGTTTGAGCAAATATCATATTTGATAAACAAATTTAATCATGTATGAGCCACTTAACCCAATAGTGCCAAGCTGAAAATTCAAATTTATTGTCTAGCTTCTACTCCTCAAGAGCAGTGACCACAGTTTCTGTCCTGAGACGGTCCTGGTCCTCATGTCTTGGGCAGTTTTACTGGCATGAAGGCCAAAAAGAGTCAAGATAGTCAAAATATACAATAACAGCTTTAGCTAAGATGTATAGTTTAGATATCTTGTAAAATAATTGTTTTGGTATTTAGCTTCATGCAGTATTATTAAAGAACAGGGTGATTAATACAGCAGACTTTTCAAGGCTGATGTTTATTCAGCAAGGGTAGCAGCCATGAAATCTTTGGTTTGGTTGTTGTACTCTGTATTGTTCATATGTCTAGCCATCATTACTTCTTTCTTTTTGGTTATGCATTTGATGAAGCAAATACAATGGGTGACTAATGAGTTCTGATTTAATGTTCAGTTTCTACTTTATGATTAATGCTACCGGCTTCCATAATGTTGCCATTTTGCATTAGGCTAGTAAGAGAGAAGATACTCTGATCTGTTGATTTAAGATAGATACTCTCTGGATTCTTGTAATTTTAATTGATAGGGAAATCTTATTTGTTAGTATATTTTTATTCTTAAACAAATTTGCAATGTATTTGAATATACTGAAAGATCATAAAACATATTTCACTTTTTTTACAGCATATTCAAAAAGTATTTATTGATAATTACATAGCCTAAAATTTGGTAACCAATTGAGAATTTTAATTTAGGGAAAATGTGCTAATGGAAATTTTACTGTTTACTAAACTCAATGGATGAGACTGGCTATGTAGACAATGCCATGTTATATTGACATGGTCTACACGTTTTGGTCACATGACATTAATGCTTTCTTCTTTCTCTTTCAGAGGTTCACACAATATTTAGCATCTAGTAACTGTAACTTCAACTTAGGTGGTTTCCTTGACAAAACAGGAGTAGCAGGTAAGTAAATGTGCTTTAGGATTAATAATACATTTAGGATGGAGGATCCAAATGGAATTTTAATGAAGATGCATAGAAGTGTAAAAAAAAAAAAATTACTTGATTTAATGTGCGTATTATACTTTATACTTTAAAGTGACAGTGTGTTCAAGTAATGAATAAAATTATCACATAACTCAGTTTTCTCCTTTGTCGTCTGTCGTCAATATTGATGAAGTCATTACTTAACTGCAATTATCTTCGTTTTACTTTAACTTCTTCCATGATAGCTTCCCCTTCTATGAAATATGCCTAATAGTTTACATTTCCCCCCATTTTCCTCGGTCTCACTTAGATAACTCCCATTCAACCTTCCCTTTCCCATCACTGCCCTCCCATCATCTCTCCTCTGCTCTGCTTGTCTCTCCTTGTCCTCTGCATCATACCTCCATCATGACTACCTCCATCATCCTCCTCTGCCCTCCCATCACCCCTCGTCCTCCTCTGCCTCTACCTCCCATCATCCTCGTCTTCTGCCTCTACATCCCATCCTCTTCCTCCTATGCCTCCTCATCCTTACCTACCTTCCTTTCATTTTTTTTTTTTTTTTTTCCGATTTCGTGAATATTTTTCAGATTAAATCATATTTGTAAATCCATTGGATTGGAAAATAAAATATTTATTTGCTAAAGGGATTTCATAGTTATATAACCAAAGCTAAGGAATGTATATCTCATCTCTTTTTTTTTTTTTTATTGAGCAGTTCTTGGGACAATATTCCATTCCTCTTTCTTCAGTGTCAAAACTTCAGCTTTCGTATACATTTCATATTGTTAAATCAAATTTGATGTCCTGTCTTGTTCCAACACGTGATTAAATCTCATGTCCTCTCTCCTTTGTCTCTTTTTCCCCCTACCATGTCTTGCTGTGCTGCCTATGACATGAATACGTCTCAGGTCAAAGTAAGTGTCGTGTTTTGTGAATTTTGTTATTTTCTATTATGTTGTAGTTCACTGTACAGATTTATGTAATCTCTAATATTTTTTTTTATTATTATTATTATTATTATTATTATTTTATTATTATTATTATTATTATTATTATTATTATATATATTATATATATGTATATATATATATATATATATATATATATATATATATATATATATATATATATATATATATATATATATATATATAATATATATATATGTATGTATGTATGTATGTATATGTAATAACACTCTACCGTGTTGATACTATGGCAGAAAAACCCACAATGCACAAACTAGATTTATTGATGAGACAACAGTTTCTGAATCGTCCTTGATTCCATTTTCGGGTCGAGGACGATTACGAACTGTTGTCTCACTTTCCTCAATAAATCTGTTTTGTGCATTGTGGGTTTTTCTACCATATGTATATGTATATATATATACATATATGTATAATATGTGTATGTATAATACATATATATATATATATATATATATAAT
>NW_020872098.1:42500-52321 GCF_003789085.1 Penaeus vannamei | reverse complement strand
ATAATATCTATATATATATAATATATATATATATATATATCATATATATATATCTATATATAGTATATATATATATATATATATGTATATATATATACTATTTTATTTATTTTTATATAATATTATTTATATATATATAATTTATATATATATATATAATATATATATTATATATATATATATATATATATATATATATATTATATATATATATATATATTGTATGTATGTATGTATGTATGTATATTATATTTACAACATAAGAATTATATATTTTTGTCACTAGTGTATTATAGCCATTTTATGAATAGCAATACATTATTTAATTTTCACTTTAAATGTTCAGTAAGATGACTTAATGTGTTATTTTTATTGTTTCATGATATTTTAGTACATTTGCTTTCACTATCTGTTCTTTCTTTGTTTATGTTATTATTATCTTCATTACATTGTATTGGCTGATGTTTTTATCTCTCTATATAATAATGAATGAAATATTAACAAAATAGAAATGTTTTGAATCAGGTCTGTTAAAATTTGAAGTAACGTTTGTCTGATATGTTGAGTAAACTTATTTGTATGCTGCTTCAACAGATTTGTAAGGAATTGTCATGTAACTCATTAATCTTAGCATGTTCTGTTATTCTGCCTGATATTTACGACATTGCTTCTGTTTTGTATCACTATACATATATGATGTTACTGAGAATATTAAATTTTTTGTATTTTGCATTCATCAGGTCATCCACAGTTAAGTAAGTAAACTTTGCATTTAATAGTATGCTTACTACTATTTTACAGTAGTTTTGAGAGCATTACACTGGGCAGTACACTTTAAGTAAGGTTATATTATGGGAAACCTTGGGAATGGCTTTTGATGCTTCTGCTCTTGAAACAACCTTTTTTCATTATTTCTCTGTAATAAAGTGCTTGTAGGATTCATAGTGTACTTGCTTGAATCTGGTAGAGATCATAGAGAATGAGCTGATACTGCTTTACTTGAGATTATCTTTATTAAGCAAGCATACATCAGTTTCATTTATTACTTGCTTGTTTGGTGTATGAAATGGGGTTTTGGTTTTACTTACATTTAAAAAAAATGTATTCAGCTTTGGTGTTGTATTTCTGCATTTTTTCTTGTGCTTCTCTATATGTGACAAACATCTTCATACTGGAGAATGTGTGTGTGCATGTTGTTCATATTTTCATTGCATGCAGCAATTTTCTTGTAAAATTATTTTGTCAAATGAAGGGGAAGAAATTCCCTCCAGAGTTCTTCAGGAGGATAGACATGCACATAATACACAAAAGAAAATGTGAATAGACATACATCTTCTCTCTATCTCTCTCTCTCTCTCTCTCTCTCTCTCTCTCTCTCTCTCTCTCTCTCTCTCTCTCTCTCTCTCTCTCTCTCTCTCTCTCTCTCTCTCTCTCTCTCTCTCTCCTCTCTCTCTCTCTCTCTCTCTCTCTCTCTCTCACACACACACACACACACACACTACGTAATATGAATTGATGTTTTTTTTCTAATTTCTTATTTGTTTCTTGTGCATCTGTGTTACATGTTAATCTAGATAGAAAAAATCCCTCATATCTGTGGACATAAGAACTAAAACAGTGTTATATGTAAAAGCCCTGTTAATGGGATCAGGTATAAGGTAATGTATGGTAATGCAATGATGATGTGGCTGGTAAACATGATAGAAGCTTTGTTTTATTTTTAAACAGATTCATTACTTCATGGATAGCCTTTAAAAAATGAAATAAAAAAGGATATAGTCCTGTTTGAATAGAAGTTAAACTAGATATTAATAAGAAATTAATTCAGGTTTTGTAATATTACCCCTATTTGTATTGAAATTGATATTATAGTTGTAGTAGTTTTGATAGTGTTATTCTTTTGGTTGTGGGTACATTTTGTTTTGCTTTTGCTCTTGGATAGTATATGCCGAATTAACTGTCGCCTGTGCAAGCCTTCAGACTTTTTCTTGTGTTTATATTATGATTAGAATGATATATGAAAATATTTTTACAAAGTATCATTGTTTATACCCTAATTGGATCAGATTTATGGTTAGGACAGAAAGAAATACTTGATTGTTATTAATTTAAATATTTTTTTCCAGGTTATGATATGTCAACATTTATTCGTCGATATGCCAAATATATCAACGAAAAAGCTATTTCATACCGGACTGTGGCTTTTGATTTCTGCAAAGTAAAGCGAGGGTATGTATATTTAGAATGGTTTACTGTGTGTTGATCTTTCATTATTATCATTATTATTTACACTTCACATTTTATTATGCTATTTATTATCATCATTATAGACTAAAAAAAGAATGCTCTGTCTTTATGTCCATAGTATTCGGGGGTCTGATAACTCTTACCTGATCCTAATTGACCCACTGGATCTGAGTAATGTAGTTGTCTTGTCATGAAAAAAACTGAGTGAGGGGTAGGTGATGGGAACATATTGCTGTGAATTTTTTTTTTAAAGGTAAGGAATAGGTGACAGGAATGTCTCGCCTTGGGAAATTTTTGATAAGTGGCAGGTGAGGGAAATTTCTTATCGTGAGTACTCAAAGCATGTGGATTAACTCAGTGAGCTTTCTGGAAGAAGTTTGTTGGTGGTTATCAAAATTTCTACTAATCAGGTGTGACATTGGATCTGAGCTTGCACTCTGATTCCATTGTGAGCCGCGGCCAGCCTCGCGCACCAATTTTGAAGCCTGCACTCTGATTCCATTGTGAGCCGCGGCCATCCTCGCGCACCAATTTTGAAGCGGTCCAGAAACTATTATTTTCAGCTTCAAAATATACCGAAGCTAGTGGGTTAAACATGTCCTGTAATTGCCTTTCTGGGAACGAAGAGTACTACCATTTTACCATAGCCAGACAGTAGGTTAAGAGGGTAGATGATAGGGAGAGAGGATGCTAACAAATCTTTTTGGTCATATCTGGGAGAAATATCTGGGAATGAGGGGATTAACTATTGAGCAAAGGAGTCCTCCCATTGCCTCCCCTTTCTGTCTCTCTCTCCCTCCCTCCCTGCCCTCCTCCCTTCCTCCTTCCTCCTTCCTCCCTTTTCCTCCTTCTCCTTCTCTTCTCTCTCTCTCTCTCCCTCTCTCTCTCTCTCTCTCTCTTCTTCTCTCTCTCTCTCTCTCTCTCTCTTCTCTCTTCTCTTCTCTCTCTCTTCTCTGTCCTCTCCTCTCTCTCTCTCTCTCTCTCCTCTCTCTCCTCCTCCTCCTCCCTCCTCCCTCTCCTCCTCCTCCCTCCTCTTCTCCTCTCTCTCCTCTCCTCCTCTCTCCCTCCTCCTCTCCTTGTCTCTCTTCCTCCTCGCCTCTGCCTCTCTCCTCTCTTCCTTCTCTCTCTCCTCTCTCTTCTCTCTTCTCTCTCTCTCTCTCTCTCTCTCTCTCACTCTCTCTCTCTCTCTCTCTCTCTCTCTCTCTCTCTCTTTCTATCTCTCTCTCTCTCTCTCTCTCTCTCTCTCTCTCTCTCTCTCTCTCTCTCTTTCTCTCTCTCTCTCTCTTCTCTCTCTCTCTCTCTCTCTCTCTCCCCCTCCCTTCCTCCCTCCCTCCCCTCTCCCTCCTCCCTCCCCCTTCTCCCCTTCCTCCCTCCTCTCTCTCCCTCCCCTCCCCCTCCCTCCTCCCTCCCCTCTCCCTCCTCCCTCCCTCCCCCCCTCTCCTCTTCCCTCTCCTCTCCCTCCCTCTTCCATCTCTCATGTGCTCACTCACTCCTCCATTCTCTGACTCTTTCTCCCTCCCTTCTTTCCACTGTTTTTCTTTGTTTTGTTTTCCCCCATCCCATTTCTTTCCCCCTCCCTTCTTCCCTCCTGCACAATTAAGACGCTGTCTTTTCTCTTTTCTTACCAGGAAAGAAGATGGCACATTGCGGACAATGCCCACGGACCAGCTATTGAAGACTCTCCCCGTGCTCCAGGCCCAGCTTGATGCACTGCTCGACTTTGACTGCACTGCCAATGAGCTCACCAACGGGGTCATCAACTCAGCCTTCATGCTCCTTTTTAGAGATCTGATTCGCCTTTTTGCCTGCTATAATGACGGCATCATTAACCTCCTGGAGAAATATTTTGAAATGAACAAAAAACAGGTGATTAGTTATTGTATTTTTTGGAATTGGACTCCTCCACTGAAATAGCTTTCTTTGTTCTTTTCTTTTCTTCTTTTTTCTCCCACATTTTCACTTTTAACGTTTATTTACCTTGAAAATAGAGTTATATTATGAAAGAAGTACACTGTATCATATGCAGAATGATTAGATATGGAAAAATAAAAGTTCTTTATATAGGAATATCAATTATGATTGACCATGTGCAGATTTGGATTTTATATGCTTATTATTCATGACATAGTTTCTTTCCTAAGTGACTGTGCATTTTATGCTATTGTTGTAAATTAATTTCATTATCTCTGCACATCTCTTATATGTACACATATGTATTCTACTATGTATTTATTTACAGGCCAGAGATGCTTTAGATTGTTACAAGAAATTCTTAATACGCATGGACCGTGTATCAGAATTCCTTAAAGTTGCTGAGGTAAGTATTGTCCCACATGTCATCAGTAAAGCATACCATAAATAATCATTTTTTACAGAATAGTCAGACTTATATAACTTGTCACTTTGCCGTCAAAATGAATATTTAGACAAACAGAAATTTGAACTAGATAAGGTTCAGTTCATATGTATAATCACATTTGAATGCTTTCCATTCCATAGTATGTAGTGGTCATTTTAAGAAAGATTAAATAAAAGGAAAAATAGAATAAGTAGGATTTAGAATTACCTTTCTTGATTTTTATGAAGTATATATACATATATATTTTCTAACGTCATTGTACTTCCATAGGCAGTTGGAATGGACAAGTCTGAAATTCCTGATCTTAAGCAGGTATGAGAAGTAGAGAGAACCTGTGAGGTGGAAAGGCAGATGTTTTAGCTCCCTTTTATGTTCCTTTTTTTTTTAGTTTATCATTTTAATATATGTTGACAAGAATGTACCAAGAAATCTTAACAGATATTTGGAATTCCTTGTATGGAAGGAGAAGATGCCGCTGCTGACTGAGATTGGATTTCTTGATACATTCCTGGAAATGTATTCATGTTTCTAAAAAGATACTCGTAGTACTAATTCTTAGCTACTGACAAGGTGCATACGTTTTTTATGGTGATAAAGGAAACAACTATTTTCTCCTTTCACTTATTAGAAGCTCTCATACTAGTAATACTAATACAGGTTTTATAAGCTGATACTCATTGCATTAACACCTTTTGTATGTGCCAGATTAGTAGTAAGAAATAGTGCTAGAGTAGTATATGTATATGTTATTAATAATTTCTTCTTTGCACCTGGCCGACTGTAGAGTGTAGGCATAGAAAAAGGTGATATCCCCGACCTCACCAAGGTAGGGTTGCTAATAACTTCTTATGAATAGTTTAACTAACACTAATGTTTAAAGCTTATGCTAACCTTTATAGTCAACTGAAGGGACTTGTTGACTAGGTGTCATGTAAAGTGACAAAATGTTAAGACTCAGATTACACATAACTTGAAATGACTTGGAAATTAGTAACTTCATTTTATACTTTAGTCACATATACTAACAATGTCAAGATGCTTATGAAATTGAGACACTCATTTTGCATAGTCCACTTCATTATGAAATGAATAAATGCTGTGTTAAATAGAGATGCTAAGAAGTGTGTGTGTTTGTGTGTATTTGAGTGTGTCCAAGCATTAGTAGGTAAAAGTGCATTAGATTACATGTATCATACTTTTTCGATAGCTTCATTTAAGATGAATATATAATGAGTGATTCTGAAAATATTCATTGTGAAATATTTATATTCCTGTTTTCATTAGATCTTTTACAAATAACACTTTCTTTTCATATCAGGCTTGGGGGTACATGGCAGGGTAGAAGTTTTTCTTACTCCTGTGAATGACGAGTTTAAAAGTAATTTTAGGGTCCTTTTGAAATGAAAATTCATGGGATGGGTAGAGCACAAGATTGATTAGCAGGCACCTCTTGCATGCATTATCATCAATATCCACCGTATAGCTTAGGAAGGAGGGTAGCACCATTGGTGTAAAGGGAATTCCAAGTGGGCTTTTGTTTATGTAGTGTGATTTTTCAGATAACGGAAATATTTACCACAGTATGAGAGGTGTCTTTCTAATGGCTACTTCTTCTTTGTCCTAGTCTTCATCTTTGTTTTTGTCTTTGTCTTTGTCTTCATCTTCTTTGTTTTCTCCTCCTCCTCCTCATCATCATCATCTTCCTTTTCTTCTCTTTCTTCTTCCTTATTATTATTATTATTATTATTATTATTATTATTATTATTATTATTATTATTATTATTCTCCTTCTCCTCCTCCACTTCTTCTTCTTCTTCTTCTCCTTCTTCTCCTTCTCCTCCTTCTCCTTCTTATGGTAATACATTTCCACAACCACACCCAAAGGAACTCCATGTCATAGCAGGCTGTACAACTGTCACTGCCATAACCTTGTCTGTGAGAGTTGGGACCAACACAGTTCCAAATCTCCCATAGATTGCAGACATAAGATCTGCAAAGTCAACTCTGCCCTTTTAGAAGGTACCTCTGTCCTCTTGTAATAGGCCCTTCCAAAGAGCAAGAAATATTGCTCTTTCAGCTACCTTGTCGTAAGAGTTGGATTACACTCCAACTGACATTTCAGCCGAGATGATATGCAAGGAGACACCATTGGGCTCCCCCTGCCATTGGTCTGGAAGGCTAGGTCCTTCCGGCCCAGGCTCTCAAACTTATCGGCAAGCTTTTGGATGGTTTGCTGGGGGACACCTGCCAGGCTGACAATTTTACATGCTTTAGGCTTGGTATATGAAGTTCAGTAGTTCTATATCATTCAGACTATTATTTTCTCCTAGTGAGATGTGTGAGTGAATGAAAATTTCCTTGTAGTCAGTTTGTCCTGGGAGATTTTTCCCCTTAGGGTAAGAAAAATATTTGCATATATATTTGGGTGAACATTTGAATGCCAGCTAGTGTGTATAATGTATGTATGTATAAACATTCATGTTAATTTTTATATATGCACATATATACACATACATACAAATACACATATGTACAGATACAATTACATACAAATACACATACATACAAATATACATATGCATATGCATACACATACACATACATAGGTATACATACATATATATATATATATATATATGCATATATGCATACGCACACACACGCACGCGCACACACTCACGCACACCACACTCACGCACACAAACACACACATACACACACATGTATATATATATATATATATATATATATATATATATATATATATATATATATATATATATATATATATGTACACATATATACATATATACATATATAAGAATGATAAATGAGTGTTATATAGGCAAAGGTGAATGTACATAGTTATAACACAAAGCTGCATGCACTCCGGAGCCACTAAACCCTGGGTGTACGTCTGTTGGGTTGATTCCTCTATTAAGTCTAAGAGGTGTATGGGTCCATTCTTTTAAATCAGCTTCTGCTGTATCTTTTCTTACAAAAGCCCTGAAGTGATTATTACTCTCCATTCTTTAGAACATCAATAAATAAGTGTAATTTATCTGAAACTTGCTATGCATTTCATTGAGTGAACAATAATCATTTTGTAAATCATTGTTTAGTAACTGCTTAAAAAAAAGAATGTCGAAGGAAAAAAGAGTTAGTAGCAATATTAAAAATTTGCATCTACAGATATCTTTTTATAGGTTAATATGATTATTACTTTGATATTTTGTTTCTCTACTAAATTACTTGATCAGTATTCTTTCCCTCTTATCCTCCTATATCTTGGTGGTGAGTTAATATTAGTGGTAAAAGTAGTTTTGTTGTTTTGCATATGCACCATCTTTAAATTGCTTGTTGTCCAGCAAGTCTTAACCCCATAATTGTGAAACTCTGTGAAATATCCTCAATGCTACTCTAGTGTCACCTGATTATAAGATAAATAAATTACATCCATCATCTTGTTGCGATCTCAAGTATATTATCTTAAGAGGCCAATTTGTATGTCCAAGGTTGTGATTTACAAGGCTGATGGTGACATTAGAGTTAGTATTTTGTAGCATGTCATTCATTTAATTTTGGCTTGACTTACCCTACTTTGCATGTTATATGGTGTTGGTGCATGCTCCTACTCGAGGCTAGCAGATCTGACTCAGGCTCAAGCGAGGCCTCGGTGAGTTTGTTTTTGTTTACTCCTTTATAGTTCTTCGTATCTTCATGAGGAATGAATATTTACAGATGAGAAAGAACATTGTTTGTACATGTTGCATAAGGTTTTTATTATTGTTCATTGTATTTGACCTAAAGTTTCATTATACATATTTATGGCAAAGGGGAAATAAAATGACTTCGTTAAAGAATGATATGGATAATGATCATTATTAATATACTGAATTGATAGTAAGCAGAACCTCCAATGATTATATTTTAAAGTGAATTGTGTTCAGAGATGATGATTACCCTGTTCTTAACATTTATTTTGTTTATTTATTTATATATTTATATATATTTTTTCATTTATTTTTACTTTAATAGGCACCAAGCAGTCTCTTGGATGCTTTAGAAGCTCATCTGGCATCCCTTGAAGGCAAAAAACCACCCACGTCTGCAGCTTCTACTAACTCCAGGTATGTTGAGTTTACCCTACGAAGCCAAAGGGAATAGAAATTACGAAGGGAAATATGAGGCATAAGAAGCTAAGATGGTGTGCATTTAGAAAAGGATAAAAAAGAACAAATAAGAAAAAAAATGAAGCCAGTGGAGAGCTGGTTTGGGTGCTGATTATTTTGGTTTATGTATTGTTTTTTCTTGACACTTTGTTTATATTTTCTATATGATTTGTTTTTCTGTTTTGGTAATTTAATTTTTTCTCCCGTTTTTTCCCCCTTGATCCCCCCCCCCTCCGAATCCTTTCCTTATTCCCATACACACAATTTCTTGATAATGCCACTTTTATTTATTTGTTTGTTTATTTATTGTTGTATTCTTATGTATTTCTTTTTGGGATTTTGCTTAAATGTATTATTTCACTTTTGTCATTTTATTTGTTTGTGTATTTTACTTTTCTGCTTAATGCTTTGGTTTTTGTATTTTCTCTTGAAATGATTTCTGCGGCTTGGGTTAATGGGATCTGCTAATAATTTTTATGATTTTTCTACTTGTTTCTGTAACAACATATATGGCTATTTTGTATGTTGCTTTTGCATTATTTTTTCATACAATGGAAATTGTTTAACCCATGATTTCAATTGAAAACATGTATACAATTTATCATGCCTTAACCAAATGAAATGCTTGTACTTTAAAATAACTAACATGCTTCTTTGGTAATCTTTTTGCTTGTGCACTCCATCCTTTTACCAACTATGATTCTACTATCATATCAATTGGGATGTATTGTTGGCTTTCTCTACTATTACGGTGATTTTTTTCGGTGCCTCACCTCTTGTGGATTATCCATAATTTTATGCCATTGCACTAACATCACTGACAACACTTATCATTATGGTTCTCAAATGCTTTTCTTGGCCAACACTTACCCCTTTCTTGACCTAAATGTTCCCGACATTTTTGTATCTGTACACAAACCAAACCCAAAAAACCCTAGTAAAGTGAACATCAAGAGTGCTGTATCGGCCCTCAATTCGACTAGTGTTTCCTTTGGTTCGGTAAGCAGCAATGGACGTATGGGAGAGCCTGTTGCTACCAACAA
>NW_020872098.1:27500-35000 GCF_003789085.1 Penaeus vannamei | reverse complement strand
GGCAGTTTCCTTTTCATATAAAACAGATTTGTGTGCATGCATACCTCTGTGTGTGTGTGTGTGTGTGTGTGTTTGTGTTTTTGTTTGTGTGTATGTATTTGTTTGTATGTCTGTATTATTTACTTTTATATCTTCATTGAGACTGAATGCTGTAGTGATTATTAAACATTAGCTCTGTGTATTAGTAATTCTTTTTCACAAAGCTGCAAATATTTAGGTTAACAGATTATGGACTTTCTTATGAAATAATAGCCATTATCAGCAATTGAAGGTGATGAAACCACAATTCTTTTCTTTTATTGTATCTTTATAGTAAAGTCTGCTGTGTTTGTGTGCTTTGTTTTGTTGAACTGGATGTTTTGCATTATTGCCATGCATACATACTCCGCATTATTATTATTTCCTTGATTTATTGTTTTGTCATAGTCTGTCATGTGTGTATCCTCTCCTTTTGGATGTTTGCTTTCTGTAACTGTAGTAAAGTAGCAGACGGAAGTTAGACTAAAAGATTGTTTTAGAGGAAGACTTTCCCTAATTAAAGCTTAGAGATTTTTAAATAATATCATTCAAGTATTCATTAAATACCAGATATTTTGCAGTTTCTTTTAGTGTTTAAATATCTCTCTGTCTATATATATATATATATACATTTTTAAATCTTAGGTTTTACCGTATGAATCTGTTTTAAATGTTTCAGTTGATTATTAGATATTTGTTCTAGTTGAGACTAGTAGAAATTCTCCCAGTTCTATTTTTTGGAAGGAATGCAAGATTTACATATAGTTTGGTTATCCTACTCCACATAGAGGATGGTGCCCTTCCCGTACGACTAGCCATCATGCCTGGTAGTAATTTGAGCTGTTGTTCCTCGCAGGTGTCTCTCAGAGTGTCTCTCAAAACTCCACCTCCACTGGTTTTGTTTCTGATAATGCGTTTGATGCTGTCTTTGGCAACAATAGTACATCCCAGAGTAAGTTGTATTTTCTGCATGAACTTTAGTTTGATTTTTCTCCTTTTTATTTTCATTTTATTTTTTTAGTTTGATTTTTATTTTTGTTATCTTTTTTTTTCTCTTAAATCTGCACAATTCATAGTCAACACTCCCTCCCCCTCCTTCAACTCACAACCTCCCTCCCACTCCCTATTTCTACCTCTATATGCTGTTCCTCCCTCCCCCCTTCCGTCCCCACCCATTCCCTCCTCTCATTTCTTCTCTCCATCTATGCATTCCTCTTTTCTTCTCTTCTCTTGTCTTTTCATCTCTTCTTATCTTTTCTTTGCTTTCCTTCACTCTCCTTTTCTTTTGTTCCCATTCCTTTACTCTCCATTTCTTTGTTTCCTTTTTCACCCCCCCCCCCATTCCCTTTTCTTCCCCTTTCACCTTCTTCTTTATATCTCTTCTCTCTGTATTTTCTCTCATCATTTGTATAGTCTCTCTCTCTCTCTCTCTCTCTCTCTCTCTCTCTCTCTCTCTCTCTCTCTCTCTCTCTCTCTCTCTCTCTCTCTCTCTCTCTCTCTCTCTCTCCTCTCTCTCTCTCTCTCTCTCTTCTCTCTCCCCTCCTACCTCTCCCTCCTCCTCCCTCCCCCTCCCTCCCCCTCTCCCCCTCCCTCATCCCTCCTCTTCCTCCTCTCACCCCCTTCCCCTCTCTCCTCTCCCCCTTCCCCTCACCTCCCCCCTCTCTCCCTCTCTCTCTCTCTCTCCCTCCCCTCTCTCTCTCTCTCTCTCTCTCTCCTCTCTCCTCCTCTCTCTCCTCTCTCCCTCTCTCTCTTCTCTCTCTCTTCTCCCTCTCCCTCTCCTCTCTCTCACTCTCCACTCTTCCCCTCTCCTCTCTCCTCTCCTCTCCCTCGCCTCCCCTCACCTCCCTCCCCCCTCCCTCCCTCCCTCCCACTCCCTCCTCCCTCACCTCCCTTCCCTTCCCCTCCCTTCCCCCATCCTCTTCTCTCCTTCCACTCTCTCCCATCCTTCCCAATCCCCCTTTTGCCTTATAAAATTCTTTAGCACTTGTGGTTTTCTTTTCTTTTTTGGGGATATGTTTTTTTCATTTTTCTTTTTTCTATCATACACCTTGTTTTGTTTGATTGTGTTTGTTCCTCTTATTTCTTTGATGAGTTTTGTCTTTGAATTGCATGAATTGCTGCTGCTATAAAGAACATAACTGTTTGCATAAAATTTGCAGGTATTGTAGCCGTAAAGCAGATGTCATACTTAATGTTGATTATTTTAACTTCCAAGTGCGTTTGTAAGATTTCTATCTCCTCTTCGAAAAATTATGAGGTTTATATTAGACAGAGTGAACATGATTTAGCATTTCGTGTATTTTTGTTCCTGGTACATCACGATATTTTATTCATAACCAGTTTACATTCCCATCTTTTTATAGGTCCAGGCCATAAAAACATTTTGTCTAAAGAATTTGCAGTAATGAACACCATATAGTAATCAACAAAATTTGGTTAAAAATTTTCATACTAAATGTACATCCAGGGCAATAAAAACGTTTTGTATCTAGAGAGGAAAGTTTTAGACGAAGGAGAGGTTAATGAGATAGCAACAACAGAGATAATAGTGATAAAAGAGATGTGCAAGAAAGAAATAATTGGAAGAATATAAGAAGATAGTTGTCCATTAACTAAAGGTGATAGGGTCAGAGTGAGTTGAAGTGTGCACAGGAGGATGATCGGATGTAATGCTTATTTCAAAGTGCTCAGTGTTATTGTGCTCGAAAGGTGGGGGGTGCCGGAGGAAGTAAGGGTTTCGAACTGATATAGTGTGAGAGGGAAGGATGTGTGAGAATGAAGCCACCCCCACTCGCCGACCCTCAATTCATTTCTCTCTTCTCTGTCTGATCCACTCATTCTCGTGCTCTCGTCTCTCTCTCTCTCATCTTTGCATGGCTTCCTCGAGTGCATCTCTCATTCTGCTACGGTCATCTCCATGGCGTCGCTTAAGGTGCTCTCTCTTCTCTCTCTCTCTCTCTAGTTTAATTGCATACGCTTTCCTTCAAATTACATGTGAGGCCTTCCGCTACGAGCGTCGAAAGCCACTCGAGCTGATTATACACCCTCGTGCGCAGTTATAGATAGTACATGCGTAACTGGCAGCAAGCATGTTATCAGATGCCAACGATGGAGAGGAGACATTCATCAAGAAGGAGGAGAGACGAGAAAGAGAAGACGCTCGACGACGTAGGACGGTCGCGTGGTCAAGTGCAACGTAAGTGCACGACATCGATAATGCAGAGTACTCGACTCCTTCTGGCGCTCTCTCACTGCTGCTCTCCACTTCACCGCTTGGGTACCACGCAATGATACCTATACGCAATCACACTATTCGGCGCCACGCACTAATGCACCCCGGTGGACTCCTCTTCTTACGCCGACCCTTGCTTGCTGACATTGTAGCATGCTTTCACACATGTATAAAATTGAAATTGGAGATCACAGATTATTAACTGGCGAGGTGAGAACTAAATGAATGGAATGAGGTTTAATTTCCAAGGTATAAGAGTATAAGTGAAGAAGAAGGATAAGAGAGAGAGAGAGGGTGATGTATGTAGTTGCTTATTATGGTTATAATTAGGTTGATGGTATATAGAAGAGAAAAAAAGAATATTTTTGCACTACCATATCGATGGAACAATTGAAGTTCATGTAGAAGAGGAGGTAAGAAGCCAGACACGTTTGTAGAGTGTCACGTGTTAAAACAATGGCTTGTCGGTATGTCAATACAAAAGATTCAGTGCAGTAAAGACTTGCATTTAGTGACTAATTGGTACTGGAAAAAAGCTCACCAATTGGAAATTCACCAAATATGGATAATAAAACTTATATGATAGTCTAATTGGGGGACAGCAGATTTTCCGTGGACTTTTAGAAACCTCACTTCTTTGCGGATGATTCTCAGATATGATAGGAAATTAAGAGGAGCAAATGGAAGTCTGTTTGAAAGAGAGAGGTGCAGCACTTTGACATCTTGTTTACATTATGCACAAAGATACTATATGGTAGAGGAAATGTTTGAGAGTATGGTATGTAAAAGATAAAATTGAAAATTTCATTGAAATGGTTCTTATCATCTTGTTAGTAAATGAAGTTTGTATGTCAAAAGAAAGGCAATAGATTTTTTTAAAGTTTAGATTTTTTTTTTACTCTCTCGCTCTCTCTCCTCTGTTATCTGAAGGAAAATTAGATATTCGAAATAGCGACAATTAATTTGCAGCTAGTTCGATGTCACTTATAAACAAAAAAAAAAAAAAAAAAAAAAAAAAAAAAAAAAAAAAAAAAAAAAAAAAAAAAAAAAAAAAAAAAAAAAAAAGCATTGCGTGCACATTCACGCGTGCACACGCACCACACCACACAAACACCCCATGCACACACACACTCACACTCATGAGAATAAAAGTTTTTGATGAAAGACATTTTCACAGTTTTTTCTATGGCCCTCTGCCACTACAGAATATTTTAAATATTTAACCCATTGGATCTAGGTGAGGTGGCTCATGTCATGAAAAAATTTGGCTTAGGGCTGGGTGACAGTGATATGCTGTCATAAAGAGATTTGGCTGAAGGCTGGGATGATTGGAGAAATAACTGGAAGATTGGGGTGATGGAAACACCTTGGAGTGCACATAGATCTTGTGGCGGAAGATTACAGACTCATGGCCGGATCATTACGAGTTTCCTGCATCACGGTTCGAGACGATACTTATATCGTTGCTCAACTGCCTTCTAGAATCTTGTCAAGGTTAGTCCTACTTGCTAAGGGAGTGGTACATGTCACAGTGCAGGGGTTGTTTATCACCAAAATAGTGAATGTGATTTATTAGATTATACTTGAAATAATCTTATACTATAATATATTTTACTATATAATCTAATTCTTTTTCTTTATTTTTTTCCTTATTATTTTTTTATACAGTGTGGGTCCTACTTCTAGTGATTTATTAAAGTCTTTTATTCTTGTGATTTGGAGTTTGTCATTAACCAAAAATGGCACATAGTATAGTATACATATGAAAAATTGGGGGGCCAGAACAGGATTCATAAATATTTCTGTTTTTTGGTTTTGTATAAGGGGATGATGAAGAAAACACAGTTGAATGACTTTCCTTCTTTTAGATTAGTTACAATACAATACTCTTGAGTATCGAACATATTTGAGATTAAATTAAATAGAATTGAGTCAAAAGATCCATTCTCCTCAAATACCAAATCTTAGTGATAAGAAATGAATCTTTGCTCTGTCTGACTTTTGTCTATTTATTGTGATACAAACAAGTACAGACTACAGGGCACCCAAACAACAGTAAAAAATTACGATTTTATTGTTCTAAGTCAGATAACTTATTCGATCCAAGAGGCATATAGAAACCAGATCTTGAAAATGTTAAAACACCTAATAATTCATCCAATCACAAAACAAACAACACAAATAACTACATCATGTTAAAAATTCATAGACACCACAACTTAACATGTGCGATCCAACTACTAACGCATCACTGGAAATTACATAGGCTGCGAACAAACCACTGAGCCAAGTCGAAACTACTTAATCACTACCTCATTATCGATAACCCACACTAGTTCGGGCACACCAAGAACACCTAGATCCAGTGGGTTAATAACTCTAGAAAAATTACTTTTCTCTTACACCCACCACACACACACCCTTGCTCTACTTTCTTTAACATAGTGTGACGACAAGACACAAAAAACTTTAGAGAGAGTCTATACAGTGATTCTACTCTACACATAGCCTCCTTAAGCGTAGTATAAAATCCGGGTCCAATCTTTGGGTCATAATATATCTATTATAAATTAGTTTGTAAAACATACAATGCTTCTCATTAATAATGTATTTATATATATGTATTAGGAGTGAAGGGAAAAGTGTACTTTTTTATTACTCTATTACTATTCTTGATCTTTCACTTTTTTTCCGTCCTTTTTCTACTTATTATTATTTTGTTTTTTTCAGATTTTTTATTGTTTTTGCAGTCCATATAAACATTAGATGAAAAACATTTGAGTTTTAGTAAGATTTATCTGTTCAGTGTAAAGGATTTTGATATTATTCGGATTTTATTTTTTCCCCCTTTTCATTATATGGTTTTATATCATTAATTTGATTTTGTGATTTATATACCTATATTTCTTTTCTTTTCTTTTCTTTTTTAAATCCATCCTTGTTATTAAAAATGAATTCAGTGATAATAAAAGAGATTTATTGTTCATTCCAAAGCCTCCTGTGGGATTAGAAAAGATTATTTACAGATAATTTTTTCAGCATTTCCAACATTTTTATATGAACTGTAACAGTTTGTAACCCGTGTGGCATTTTAGGATATTGTTCTTAACGAGAAAGATATTTTGAAAGTTTGTTAATTATTAATGATCAATAAACAAGTAAAAAGGAGTGTGCATGCTTTCATGTGTGTCCTAGTGCTCTCACATACACTCTTTCTCTTTCTTTCTCTTTCCTTCTCTCTCTTCTTCTCTTCTTCTTCTTCTCTCTCTCTCCTTCTTTTCTCTCTCTCTTCTTTTCTCTCTCTCTTTCTTTTCTCTCTCTCTTCTTTTCTCTCTCTCTTCTTTCTCTCTCTCTCTTTTCTCTCTCTCTTCTTTTCTCTCTTCTCTCTCTCTCTCTCTCTCTCTCTCTCTCTCTCTCTCTCTCTCTCTCTCTCTCTCTCTCTCTCTCTCTCTCTCTCTCTCTCTCTCTCTCTCTCTCTCTCTCTTCTCTCTCTCTCTCTCTCTCTCTCTCTCTCTCTCTCTCCTCTCTCTTTCTCTCTCTCTCTCTTCTCTCTCTCTCTCTCTCTCTCTCTCTCTCTCTCTCTCTCTCTCTCTCTCTCTCTCTCTCTCTCTCTCTCTCTCTCTCTCTCTCTCTCTCTCTCTCTCTCTCTCTCTCTCTCTCTTCTCTCTCTCTCTCTCTCTCTCTCTCTTCTCTCTCTCTCTCTCTCTCTCTCTCTCTCTCTTCTCTCTCTCTCTCTCTCTCTCTCTCTTTCTCTCTTTCTCTCTCTCTCTCTCTCTCTCTCTCTCTCTCTCTCTCTCTCTCTCTCTCTCTCTCTCTCTCTCCTCTCTCTCTCTCTCTCTCTCTCTCTCTCTCTCTCTCTCTCTCTCTCTCTCTCTCTCTTCTCTCTCTCTCTCTCTCTCTCTCTCTCTCTCTCTCTCTCTCTCTCTCTCTCTCTCTCTCTCTCTCTCTCTCTCTCTCTCTCTCTCTCTCTCTCTCTCTCTCTCTCTCTCTCTCTCTCTCTCTCTCTCTCTCTCTCCCCCCCCCCCTCCCTCTCTCTCTCTCGCTCGCACTCACTCACTCACTCACGTATGTATGTATCAAAGCATGAATGCACATACACATACACTGCATATACTAAATACATACATGATACACATGTATGTGATTTGTCCGTATATTTATGTTATATGTGTATGTGTCATCTATATCATATATATGGATAGATGTAAATATTCATTTCAGGAAGTAGGAATGTGTATGAAAATGAACAG
>NW_020872098.1:15000-22500 GCF_003789085.1 Penaeus vannamei | reverse complement strand
AGATTACTGTAGTTCATGTAGAAAGTATTATTTTTACACTTTTTTGTTAGCATCCAATTTTCATTTTATTATTATTTTTTGTAGTACAATAAAACTCAGACTATTTTGAGTAGGATATTGGGGAGAATTCATTGAATGTAAGGTTAAGCTTCAAAAATTGTTTTAATGGTAAGCTGTAGTTTTTATAGCAGTGACTAGGATTAGCCAAGTTATAGTGTACCTTTCTCTGTGCTTCTTGGAAATTTTCTAGTTTTTTTTTTAGATAATCATGATTCAATTTTTACAAGTTTTGAATTGAAAGTTGTTTGAATTTGGAAGAATAGATTTAGCTTATAGCTTAGGAGGATGCTAGTTATTCTCATGGGTAACCTGTAAGAAATAAGTAGGACACACTGTATCAGGTAGTAGTAGAAATGCAATATATGATAATGCTTATTCTAATTATGACCATGGAACTCTTAGTTGATTTAGCTGTGCGTTTAGATCAGGCTGTTAGAATAGTTCAGGATTTATCAGAGGATTTCCTTTGGAAGTTGTATTGTTTTATTAGCAAGACGTAGGAAAATATGTTTTGCCTGAAACAAGTTTCAGATAATTAGTAATATTCAAAGGATAAATACTTCTAGACTGTTTTAGACTTTTTGATTTTTATATTTTAGGGTAGGAGAATGATTGGTATTAAGTAAGCAAAAGCATGATTGTTTCAAATATCACAGTTTTTTGCAAAATTTGTGAATATCATATATTTGGGATGAACCTTGTAGTACTTCAGACAGCATAAAGTAAGATCGTCTGATGGGTAAGCATTGTTTGTTAATGCAGTAGTGAGTGCTCTAGAAAAAGATAACAGCTTTGGTAACATTTTTAGTAGAAGAAATAGTTCCCTTAAAATGTGTTTTGAAATTTTATTTGACTGAATGTGCACTGCCTCAGCATTGGGAGGACAGAACATAGCAAGCAGCTGTGTGACCATCACACTACTCTTCTCTTGCAAGCTGCAGCCATAGGAGGTGGCACTGACTCCGATGTCAATCCTTTTGCTGCCTTTGGTGTGTCAGGCCCCCCTGGTCCTTCCCTCCCCTCACAGGGTGGTGGTATCTCTCTGGACACCACCACCACAACCACTACCAACACCACTTCTACAGCTGACCTCTTGAGTGGGTTGGATTCCCTGGCAGGCGTTGGTAACAGTGGTGTGCCCTTCCAGGCTCCTACTGTGCAGCGCTCTCAGCCTCAAGGTGACAACCACAGCACAGCACCTACTCTCATGTTCACTGCCTAACCAAGTAACAGGGGCACAAGCATCTACTAAATTTCCTTTTTGGTTCTTATTTGTTTCTATTTGTTTGTTAATTGATTTACAATTATTTTGTCAGTATCAGTTCAGAAAATTCCCAAATCATAAACAAATTATCAGTCAAGATTTTTATGTCCCTGTAAAGGTACTTCTGTAACCAACTAGCTAATATTTGCACATTTTAACAATGGCTCTAGTATTGCCTCTGATGCTACCATGTCTGCAGCTAACTTTTTTATGCTTGTCCATGTGATGTTTATATCCAGCAAGCTGATATTTCACTCTGCAGTGTTCAAACATGGCCATGTTTATATTTCTAAAATTTGCTTTTCTATGTTACTGACAATTTGTTCTCTAACAGTACTAACATATCACAGTTTACATCACTAACAAAGGCCAGTCAGCATCCAAAATAGTTTTGCCAACACTGATTAATTGGTTTATCAGTGAAAGTAATTTTTTTTACCATATTTCTTGTATTGCTCTAACAGATTTATTAATAAAATACTGACTCCTAGAAATGGACTTGATGGATTTCTCTGTTGAGAAGAAAGTCTTTAATGAATAAAATTATTATCTGAGTTACCACTTTAATTTCAAAGTATTATTTAATTTATTTTCATTATGCAGCCATTGCTAAATTTCATCCTAATATCCAGTAGCTTGCTTTAGGTGCAGACACATTACAGATTTTAAAGCACAAATCTCTCATATGAAATGCCTGTTGCTATGTTAAACACTAATCTGTGCATCATGCAATCAGTTATGGAAGCAGAATTGTGTTTGTTTTACAACTGCACATGGCATGGGTAGTCCTGCACTCTTGCATTTTTACTCTTGCTTGAGATACAAATACCATGCAATGTAATGGCCACAACATCCGGTATCTGTAAATCATTCCCCCCTCCCCCACAAAACTACATTAAATAACTCAAGACCATGTAGAGTTCACCAGTTTATAAACCAGAGTGAACGTAATCGTAGTAACTGGTATGAGTACTGTCCTAATTCATACATGTATAATGAAATAATTTCTTGTCTGTGTAGAACCATTGTGACCACATTGAAGGCTATTTTAGCACATTGAGAACCAAAGGAATCAAATAGATGAACCTCTAGGCTGTTGAATATTGATAACTGACCACTTCAGCCTCTCTTCCTTGCCTGAGTATTGTGCATTAATGTTATTTCAGATATAGCATGTAAGGTGATCTAGATAATTGTGAGAGCACATATGTGTTAGTGGTTAGGTGCATCCAGAATTAGTTCACATGAAATTTGAGGTCGAAAGATGTAGGATGAAGAGAGGCAGAGTGTCATAGTAAGTTGTTTTCCTGTACTGTTTATATTAAAACATTTGTGTTTAGTACTACAACATAGTATAGATTTTGTGCATGTTGTGATCTTTGCATGTGACCTATTTTCCATATGTCTGTTCTCTGATTGATATTATCCTCTGCTGACTAAGAGAGATTTTTAATGTCATAATCATTGTCATTTTTATTACATTTTATCTAGCAGCAACTGAAAATGTTTTTTATTAATGAAACTTTTTGGACGTAATCTAACAAATACAACCTCATCAATCTAAAGAATTCATAGTCTGTAAAATATTCTCAATTAAATGTTTGTTTGTTTGTTTGTTTTAGATAATAAATCAGAGTCCCAGACTTCAGGGTTTCTTGTGTTACATCTGAGAATATGTACTGTGAATCATTTTTTAGTTTTAAAAATCACATTTATAATTCTAATATCAAGTGTAGGTATGTTCATTTGTGTATTATTTTCAAGGGAAAGTAAGACATAAGGAAGAGAAGTGCACAGTTTTCTAACATGTTATACTTGTAACAGCATTTGATGGGTTTGGGGACATCCTGAAGCCAGAGGGTAGTGTGGGTGGTGGTGCTGCTCCTGTGGCCACAGCAATGGGCACCCCAGCTCAACTTCCAGCATCAACACAGCCCAGTAAACTTATAAGTTCTGACCTTGATATGTCCTTGACATCTTTAGTGGACAATCTTAATATCAAGGGCCCTGTGGCACCTAAGTGAGTTATATACTTTTTGCCATGTTCTGTTTACAAAATGTATAGATAAATCAGAACTTAGTAAATGTAGATACAAATTATTTTTATATTTCCACTAACATAATATTTTTGCAAAAATTACCAGAGGACAGTGGAATTCACCAAAGACCCAAAGCAAAACTGGAGGGGCTAGTTGGACGCCTGCAGCTCCAGCCTCTGCAACCGCAGGTTTTCGTCCACAAATGCCAGGCCAGCAAATGCCAGCACCTGGGGCACCCGGACAGCCAGGACAGTGGAGTGGTGGGATGCCTATGACTGGGAATTTCCCACAGCAACCTATGGTAAAATAAAACAATTTACTAGTTCCTGTTAAGTAGTAGTATACAGCTGATCATCACTATAAGTTTCTGTCTCTATACTGTAAATCATAAGTGATTTGTCTATGTAAGTCTGTGTTAAAAATTATCAGTGTCTCACTCAGTGGTAATTTATATATGTAACTTTTTATTAGACATATAAGAATGGTACTATAATTAGTATTTGGATATAACAAGCATGCTTGATATACAAAAAGTGATACATACTTATGTTTATCTACACACACTGTTATCAAAACATACAATAAGATATGCTTGTCACTTCAGCAGGGAATGGGCATGATGGGTCAAGCATTCCCAGGTGCTGCTGCCCCTCAACCCGGGGCACAACCAACCCAAGCCTCGCAGCCAGCTGGCTTTGATCCCTTTGGTGCCCTGTAACACTGCAGGTTAGTCATATACCCATGATTTTAGTTGTAGCATATAACGAGTCTTCAGTGAAAGGAAATCCTCCCCTTAAAACAGCAAATTTTACTAAAATAGTTTAGGTGTGAAGAAAAATGTTTTATTGGAACTGATTTCACATATTAGTGTAATTTTTCCTTAACTATGGTGAAATGTTGATTTCTAATTTGTAATTTTCTTTATTTTAGGTTGGGCATAATAAATGCATAATATCGGCAGTCCTGAAACAAAACCTTGCTCTTCGTCATGACCAACTGTTAAGTGTTGTGGCTTCTCTTTGTTACCCTTGCCTCATGTTGTATGTTGACTGAAAGTGTGGGAAGTCGCCAACATCGTGTGCTAGTAGTGCTGATTGTCGTCATCAGGCTAAATGCATGTCATTTTCACCTTTTTGAGTATAGAAGCTATAAAGTTTTAGAATGAATTGCATTGTTAACATTGTAACTTATTTAAAACAAGTACTGAGATCTTTGTTGTCCCAGACAATTCATATTTGATTAGCAGAATATATACGAGTTGATTGATTATCGTTATTGAAATATACATTTTATCAGAAGTATAACCAGTAATAGGTTCCAGATGTGCACTGCCGCATATAAACATTATCATGCCCAGTCAGCCAACACATGATTATTAATTACAGTGTATCATAGCATGGATTTAATTTAATTTTAAGGAATATACAAAAGTGTATTATATGAATTGTACATTCCAGTGTCTGTAAGCCAAAAGTTGAGTCATGGGATGTAGAGAGCTGACGCTGTGTGGTGAATCTGTAATATATTTATTTTTTTGAGGCATCAGTATTTTAAGTGTTGATGATAGAAAATAGAAGCAGATGTGCTTGAAATGTATCAGCATCTCATGTTATAGCCAAATTGCAGAATTTAAGCTGTTATATTGGGTAGCAGTAGGTTACTAGTGAAATTTTAAAAAGAAATGCCTTGATATATCATCAATCCAGTATGAGATGTTTGTAAAAGGAACAAGTACTCAGTAATGCAACTAGTGTCTTTATTACTGTTTTGTAATAGATGTGTCGAAAAATGCAAACAAGTAAAAGTTCAATATTGTGTAGTAGTTCTGGATATATACTGTAATTTGTCCTGTTGGAAACTGTTTTAACATGTGAATGACAGTCTAGACTCAAAGAAGATCACCACACACCAAGACCCTGTAGCTCTATTACTCATATCTAAATATATAGAAATAATAGTAGCTGTACATAGGAGAGGACGAGGTTTGCAGTTGATGTAGTTGTTGCAAAGAAAAATTGTGTGCATTCCAATTTGTGAGATAGGCACATAGATATCATTTTTAAAGTTGTGGTGCAAGTAAATGGGTTAATTTCAACCTGAATTTGCAACCTGTGTATGTATTAGCAGTGTTGTCAAAATATATATAAAATGTTACTGTGAAAATCCCAGTAGTTGGGATTATTTTAATATAGGCTGAAGGTCAGAGGTTTGTATTTAAAAAGAGTCCTCTGTTTGCTTCTTGCCACACACACACCAAGCCTTAAGCCCACATCTCGTATCATACTGTCATGCTAATCTGAATTTCAGCAAGAGTTCTGTTTTTAGGTGTTTCTTATTCATATTGTTACATACTTACCTTCAGGAACAAAATGAAAGTAATTTTCATTATCATGGTTATCTTCAGTATTTCTGTTATTATTATTATTATCGTATTATTATTATTATCATTGTCATTATCATTATCATTATTGTTGATATATATTTGTTATTATGTTTCTTTGACTAAAGGATTGTTGTATTATGTAGTAAGAAGTTATGTACTTTATTGATGTAGGTGTTTGCAAGGTTACAAATATACATTAGATGCAGTAACAAAATGTGTGGGCCACATAACACCTAGAAAAGTAATCTGTGAGCAATACTCGTACTAAGACGTATGTCAGCCCAGATTCCAGTACATGCTGTTGTTCATTGGGGCTGGTGTTTAGTGATTAGTGATAAGTATTATTCCATATGTAATATAGCCTTATACTGAGTATGTTATTTTTATGTATTCAGTTGTGAGGTGTGAGGAATTCTCAGGCATAATAAGATGTGTACTTGGTTTTGAAGTTGAGAAGCAAAGGTAAGAAAGGGAAAAGAAAAAAAGAAAAAGAAAGTGGAATAATTCATATACAGCATAAAGTATTATGATAGTTTTTGATTGTAGTGCAGTGTAAAAGGTATCAATTTTGACTGAGAGTTAACTCACATACCTAAGGATAGTGTTGGTTGTACATAAACATATGTAAACAAGGGAATTGGTTTCAGGTAATTTGGGATGATTATTATAAAATGGATCTGAAAATAATGAAAATTTGCATAAGCAAAATTTCATGATGGCGTCATAATACGAACCTCCAATGTCCAGTATATCTCATTTTATACATAATGTACACAAGGAACTTAGAAATTACATTTAGGTCCTTCATTTCTATAAATACTGTTTGTGTATTAAGTGTAGCACCAATACTTATAGTTTCATCCATTTTTAGAGTAAATTGAATAGGTTTCTGTATCAGTCATATTTAAAGACTTGGTTAACATTATCAGATTAATAGTTCCTAAAAAAAAATTAAACCCTATTCCTGACTCCAATTCTGAACTTTGTGAAATATAGCCTGTGTCTTACAAATCCAGGAAGATGTTAACAAACCTTTCTAAAAGTCACGAAAGTCAAACCGACTTATGCTGTTCACAGAGGTAGGGTTTCAGATTTTGTTTCTGTGCCACCAAATTATCCTTTATTCCGTAGCATCAGTGGCCGCCTCCGTGTTGTGGTAGTTGGTTGAGAACAAAAAAATAATAAAAATAAAAATCCTAAGGTCTTGAGATTATTTATTACTTTGTTACATCATGTATTAACTGCAAGACTTAGAATAAATTGTTGACAACACTGGTCTTGTATAAAGTCATGGTCATACATGATGCAAATATGATGTCAAGATTTGGAACAATTATGAATAAATGTTGAAGATGGTTCTAGAGTTTTATTTTTACACACAAACCATATATAACAAGTATAAAGTTAGATCTTAAGTGCATGTAGAAAAGATGTACTAAAAGGATAAAAAAATGTAAATGACAATAAATCAACTGAAATCTCCAAATGGATGGATAACCAGAAGTACCAGGTTAAAGAAATAATGTACGAAATAGGAGAGGTAATAAAAAAACTGTTGGAACATAGAGGAGTAATGCAATATAACCTGAATCAAAATGCAAATCTATTGAGCATTTGACAAACAAGATAGGGTGAAAGGCTATGAGATGATGCTCTGTTGCAAAACATATTAAGTCATAGAAGAAGTGGTGTACCCGTGTAGTGAAAAAAATGAGGGTGCCCTAACCAGTTCAAATGATAAAAGCTAAAGTATA
>NW_020872098.1:0-7500 GCF_003789085.1 Penaeus vannamei | reverse complement strand
ACAATATTTTATTAGTGGGTGAAATTATGATATTTTATGTCACACACAAATCTATATAAGTGAGTATGCGAGAGCTTGAGGTTAATTTGTGATTCTTTATTTATTGTATCTATCCTTGCTCTAAACATCAATCTGTCGGTATTATAGTTAGAATATATATAATTCATTGTATATTCTTGTATGCAATTGCTCTCATCTTCTCAATACCTACTAAATGTAGGTCACTGTTGTGTTAGGTAATGGCTAGCTAGTTTTAAGTGAAGCAGGCTACGATGCATACTCATTTATTTGACCTGCTAATAATAATAAGTGCAATCAAATCATATCCATTCACTCCTATAATGAGATATCTTATTCATAACATCACCCTATTCATGTCCCTTACGCATATGATATAGAAGACAGTTATTACAAGATATATATTAATCACCTATAATAAGTATTGCTATATAAGTATATTACCGATAATATATAAAATATATACTTGGATATAATAATAATAATATTTAATAACAACAAAATATCACATATATATTTAGGCATATTATATTAAGGCAGTTCTAAGACCTAATACTGCTTATATTTGTTAAAAGCACTTTTTTAGACAATATCATGATTAATTTACATTTATATTTTAATTAGTATATTAGGAGGATAATACAGTAGCAGTTATATATATAGAAAGTTGTAAGTCTATCACTCACCAAGATGTCACTAAGTTTGCAGTCTATTGATCAAAATTATGAATAATTTACGCATAGCGATAACAAGTTAAGGTACTTAGACTTATATTTATAGGGAAACATGATATATATATATATATGTGAAATGTTAATATATATTTCTACTTTTTCATTTTGATTAACGATTACTTTATATATACTATATATATAGTATAGTAAATATATATATGTATTATATATACGGTAAACGGAAATCTGACTATATATATCTATAACTATAAAAATCACAATAATCACTCATTTTATTATTTCAATGACAAGATATCAAAAATAGATATTAGTAACATTCACCATATAATATAATGTAATATCTCACAGATATCGTGAGTGATCGTATATTAATGATTTCTCGGACAGCTCTTATGGCTTGTCAGTGATGTTGAATCATGAGTATTTGGCGAACGTAATATGAGTGAGAATACATTGATATTTACTGTGTCAGGATTACTTGATTTCAGTATGAATATATGAGTTCATAGAAAGGTATATATATATACTTATTGTTAATTATTTGTATATATAAACATAGTTAATATTATAAGGATATACTAGAATAATAAACTGTACGGTGACATACTAAAATATTACTGTATTCGTAATGATTGTGCATGTGTGTTTGTTAATATTATCACAAACGTTCTAAACTTAGTTGATATAGTATATATTTACTTATAACTACATATATTTTTGTATCATATAAACCTGTGAATAATTAATGTTTCCTATGTCACTGCTCACTATATGGTTATGAGCCTCTGATAACTTCACTATGAATAAGACTCTACCTATATCTGGTGGGATTATATTGGTTATTATTAATTCACATTTACCATAATGTAATATATATATATTTACTTATCTTATCAGGTAAAATTATTGTAATGCTATATTGATTATCGATATTATAAATATATTATTTATATTATTTATTCTATTATTCATTGAGATGATTAAATTATATACTTAATCAAGTATATTATTGTTAATTGCTACTCACTCACGAAATATAAACTTACTGACATGGCAACTAATCAGTTGATGGGCATACCTATTTATAGTGTATAAAAGTTTCGATGACTGACGAGATTACGCTTAGATATATCAGATCATAAGTGGTACAATGATTAGTACGTGGGTGAATTAGACTATTAGTTACTCTTATTCTGCGCTCTATATATATAATGTATAGCATGAGATTAAAAAATATGATGAGTATATATACTTATAATATTATATTACGAGCCTTGTCTAAGATGGTTGTAATAAAAGTTGATCCTTGGACTCAGCTGCCTCACTTAATGCGCATGACGCATAGAGATCTGGTATATAAAGACTTTAATACTTATGAATTAACTTTTCATACAGTGACCACTCACACTCACTCACCTCACTCACTAGATACAGAGATAATGAGTACGCTCACTAAAAAGCCTAGGTCCAGAGGGCATTAAAAGGTGATCCTTGGACGCTGCCAACGCGCTAATGAGCTGAACCACAAGAATCTGGGTGAATATTTAAACTTTAATACTGGCATTCAACTTTTATGGCTATACGTTATATATAACATAGAAACAATCTAGATAAATAGCGAATAACGAGCCCTATTAGTTGAAGGTTAGTATGCTGTATAACATTTACTAAGTTAGGTAATAATAATAAGTTACTGATAGATATTAATTAGTTTAAATATTAACTAGTCATTGACCGCTACCGACTATACACTATGACGGAATATGTTGATTAATGCTAATCACTCACTCGCTTTATAGCCTGCTCCTGATAGGTAATACGTGTGAGTGGAGCGAGTTTATTGTGTATATCGCTTTAGCTATAGTGAGGTGGTACGTTAGGGTAGGCGGTAGACTCACTACCCATACCCTATACGGGGTGGTCTCACTAGTGACTAAGTCAGCTCCCACAATGTGCATAATATCGAGGAAAGTCATGTGAATAACCATGAGTAGTATTGTGAGAGATTTATTTACAATAGTGATGCACTAGCATATTACAATTAATTATTTATTAAAGTGTTTTTTTATATAATCACCCGGTAATTTTTACTAATACACCTGTGAAACCTTTCATGTGACCCTATCCTACTTGATACATAGTATCGGGGTAGCTATTTGCAATTGCGGACATGTGAAATGAAGGTAATATATTACCAACTCACGATTACACCCTAAATAAATTACCTTCTGAGATACTCACGGTAGACAGGCGGATAGGGGACATATAGAAAATTTATATATATAAAATACCTGAATTCTCAAGTTCTTAACTTATAGGAACCCATGTATTATTCACATCATGATCAACTTACGTAAGCACTATTATGATATAAATATAACTATCATAACCTATTTCATTTATATTATTGCCCACAGAGAGATATAGTAGTATGTAGTGATATATATATTATATAGTAATATACGTTTCAGAAGATGTACGTGAAGGGTATACTTTATAATACATATAGAGTAGCTATAGTCAGCTATACTATATATTATCATAAAGGGCTTAATAATTAAAACGTAACACCCTCACAATATAAAATATTATATATATATATGAGTCAAATAACTAATGTAGCTTAATCTACCGTTATCGTACATACAATGAATTCGCGGAATCGTCAGTGAGGCGACTCAGCATGAGCTTAGTATTATATTATATAGTATATATGTATATGTATAGACCGTATATAGTGTCTTGTTAATAACAATAATAAATAAACAACAAAAAAAATAAATACTATGTATAATATATGAAATAAAATAAATGCCTTATATAAATTCTTTACACCAACTTATCCTATCACTACGATTATTATATTCTGTGGTTAAGGCTCACGAATATACAACTAGGCGAGGGCAATACTTTGTGTATGAATTCATATGCCAATATGAAATGAGAGAGATATATAAGTCTCAATACAACTAACAGGTGAGGTATAGCACGGATAGTTATGTATATATACATATCTCTCATGTAATTGCTCGCTATGTTCACATAATTATATGTGGTATATAGTGATAAAGACCAACCCCAAACGCCTATATATAGGCTATAACTACTATACAATACTTACGGTATACTAACTCATTTTTATTGGTGACAACATTAGATCTCATGGGATATACTTTCCATAAAGGTTGTTATCACTACAATGAGCCATAGTTAACCTAATACATTATATTACATCATCATATTTGTATATATAGCAGTATATGATACAATGCGTTAATAACTAAGAAATTCTGAATAAGACCTTAAAAGAACTCACCCACTATTTAGAGTCACTATACATTAGACCATTAGTAGATATTCAGTTTGTATTAATATCGAATTCAATGGGGTCATTAACCGTATATACGTGAATAATGAATACACGAATTGATTTGGTGACATAAACCTAACTACCACTTCTATTGCACTAATGCCATAGCTCACTAAAATGCTCGGAGCGCGCCTTTTAGTAGGTAGTGACTATGTACTGGAGGTTCATTCGTTAGCTATGCGGATAATAATAATTAACATCACTTCATACTTCGTGTTCGCAAGTATGTTCTCAGTTAGTAAAAATCACCATATTTTTGCCATATACTTATATATGTATTCTAATCCTATATTAATGTAGTCCTATATTAATCTATCGTTATTATCTATTCTGACGTTTTTATGCATTATGTGGTGTGTTGTGTGTGTGTGTGAATAACGTTTTTATAGTGTTAGTGTTTCATATATGCTTAGGCGTTATACCGTATTATATATATATATATATGCACTATTATATATGTATATATGTACATAGTATATTATACATGTGTGTGTATAATGTATGATAGTGTTTGATGTAGGTGTGTGTGTGTATGTATTTGATGTGTATGCGCGTGGTAGTGATGTATATGTGTATTATAATGTATATACGCAATAGTTTCCGATAGTTTGAATTAAATTATTACTATATATAACTTATTAGATAATCAGATTAGACTGAGTGATCAATTACCTCCGCTCAAAGTAGTCACTATATAATAATATTAGGGACTTCAACTTGAGCATATATGCACTCAATAAGAAAATATAATATAAGAGTATATTATATTCTCACAAATAATAATATTCATACTCGTCTATTGATTCTCTAAATTATATATGATGCTGATACTGATGACTATCTTAGATTAATATCATTGAGCTCTACTCACTTGGCGGGATATAATATTAAGGCTATAGGGACTATATAATTAAGTGTACTGAATTAATTACATATTTAATCTATATATTTATATGATAAAATTTCCTGTGATAATTCTCAATTAGGTACCCGCTAAAATAATAAATAAGTAGACCTAATAATTGTTATCTATATATAAGCTTGTATAGTTCATTGAAAGATATAAAATGAGTGATTTGTATATATTACGTTATATAATTTTATTAGGTTGATCTTATGTGATTAACCAAACACTACCATCATTAAGATACTAATTGACCTTACCTCTTGGCTAGTATAGTATATATATTATCTGTGTATATATATATCTGGTATATATTATATTCTTAATTTATATATATATTGTACTATTATATATTCTGTATATATACATATATATGATAGTATACTAATAGGTATATTAAATTGGAGAGTGATATATTTGTATATATAATGAAAGAAGAGTTATAACATATACTAGAATAAATAGGTATATGAGCATAAAAATGTAAATATATATGATATAAAAAAAGATAACTAATAATTCACATGAGAGTATATGATAACTCATAAAGAACTAATAAATAATAGATCAATAACTATATATGATAACAACATACAGTAATAAGCCGTACGTACAAAAGAACTACACAATAACACGTATATAAATCTAACATAGACAACTATATGTACATACGTAATAAAAATGACCGATAGATTAACACCAAGAATGGTAACAATATTTCATAGACGGATAATATATACTTAAACTGTAAACAGATATAATTATAATGATTAAAGGATGCAACAAACTAATTAAAACAATTAATATGACAACAAGTAAATGTGCAACGCCATGCTGTTTAGATCTTCTCATACATATTACTGCATTTCTCGAGTCAGCCACTTGACTCTTTCGTTATATATATATGCCCGAGCCCCAGCCTCTCCAGCCCGTAGAACTACGCCATGACTTAGTGGAAATACGAATCACAGCTTGAGTCAGTGATATATAGACCTTGACTATCGCAGCTATGTGTATACGCCGTAAGGGAAAATGGTGTCTAATAATGTGCCCTATATTACGTAGTGAGTGTGTGTGTATGATGAGCCTATTGTAGTGCTACTATTCATTACTGTGTGAGCGTTTTCATATATCATAAGTTAATGTGAGTGAGAGTGTAGTTATTTCTCTCGAGTGAGGAAGTATACTATATGCTTGTATTGAGTGATCTATTAGAAATGATAACCAGCTCTCACAATAGTTTACATATCTCTTGATGTGATTATACTTGTCGACAATATTATCTTATCTTTATTCTCTTTCTATTACGTTTTACTATAGTTATATACTTTTCTCTTATATACATGCAACTACCACACATACAAATTATTAGTGAATAGTATAAAATTTAAATATACTAGCTTGTATATATATATATTATATATGTATATATATATATGTATATATAATTATGTATATTAATATATATGATTAATATATTGTATATATATATATGTATATATTATAACTTATGTGATATATATATATATATATGTTAAATATATATTAATATATTAAAATAGTATTGTAGTATATATATATATGACAATGATATATATGACAATGTGTGAGTATGTTGATACTATATTACTTTCACGTTATCTGATGATATGCTATGTATATATGTCATTATAAATAAAATGCGATCACTCATGTAAATAATAGAATACATATATATTAGTATATAGTTAAGTCTTCACGACTCACGTGAGTGTCACTATCGCTCACAACTCATTATATAACTGGTATATTATATATATATAATATATAGTATATATATATATGTATTATATATAATGTATATATATATGTATTATTATACATACTATAGATAAAGTTTAATGAAACATATATATTAATATATTGAATATATATGTAATTATTAATATGATTAGTATGTATATATATATGATATTATATGTATACAGTATATATATATCTATATATAATATAATCATATATACCATATATATAATATATATACACGTAAGAGAGAAGAGAAGGAGGAGTAAGAGAGAGATAAAGAAATAAAATAATAGATGTATAAAGTAGAATAAGAGGAAGGAATAAGTGAAATGATTATTAATATGTATATATATCATAATTTATGTGTATATATAATATATATATTATCATTAATAATATATATATACTATATATTAATATATATATAATATACATAATGTTATGTTATACGACATATATATATTTAACTATTATATACGCAATATAATATATATATATATCAATACATATATAGTATATATATATTAATAACATATACTAATTAAGTATATATACTGATCCGCAGTGCCGTGATAGAATGAGTCATATATATTTATATAGTACCATACTATTAGTAATATATAGTATAGAATATATGATGATATCCAATATATGCCTATATAGTGTGTGTGTGAGTGCTTGAGTGTGTGTGGTGTGTGTGTTAACTTCGCACACACACCACACACACA
>NW_020872097.1:67500-69731 GCF_003789085.1 Penaeus vannamei | reverse complement strand
AGAAATGAAGAGAGAGAAACACGTAGAAGGAGAAATGAAGAGAGAGAAACACGTAGAACGGAGAAATGAAGAAGAGAAACACGTAGAAGGAGTAAGAAGAGAGAGAAACACGTAGAAGGAGAAATGAAGAGAGAGAAACACGTAGAAGGAGAAATTCCGAAGGAAGGAAGTAAGCGGAGGAAAGAGGAAGAGACTGAAAGGTGTGACGGATGAGGGGAGGAAGGGAGGGAGGAAGAGAAGGGGAAGAAGGAAAGGGGGAGGATATTGAGGGAGCGCCGAGGTGCCCTTACGTCGCTTAAGAAACTAAATGAGTCTTCAGCCTTTTCTCTCTTCTTTTCAGCTCAAATTATTCTCTCTTCTCTCCACTCTCTCTCCTCTTCTCTCTCTTTTCTCTCTCTCTCTTTCTCTCTCTCTCTCTCTCTCTCTCTCTCTCTCTCTCTCTCTCTCTCTCTCTCTCTCTCTCTCTCTCTCTCTCTCTCTCTCTCTCTCTCTCTCTCTCTCTCTCCCTCCCTTCTCCCCCCTCTCTATATCACTCTTTATCTATCTATCTGTCTACTGATCTCTGTCTATCTGTCTGTCTCCCTCCCATCTCTCTCTCTCTCTCTCTTTATCTACCTATCTATCTTTCTTTCTCTTACTCTCTCTCTCCCTCTCCCCCTCTCTCTATCTATCTTTCACTCTCCCTCCTCCCCCACTCTCTCTCTATCTATCTTTCTCTCTCTCTCTCCGTTTATATAAAAATCTCATCGATCGTTTTTTTCTCTCTCTCTAATATAAATGATTATTGATAAAATGATAATAATCACCTCTGCCAAGGAGGTTATATTTTTGACAGCGATGGTTAGTTAGTTTGAGTTAATTATTTCGCTATAACTCAAAAAAGTCATTAACAGATTTCATGATTTTTTTTTTTTTTTTTTTTTTTTCCAAAGGTGTGTCGTACGCTAACTTAGATGCCATTGGAGGTGAACCGGATCATGGTACGGATCAAGGACTTTTTAAAGGGAATCATTAGCATTGCGAGATAGGGAGAGACGGTCGTCCACTAGAGTACTTGTAATTAATCAAGTGTGAATGTTTTTATTGCATCGGTGACCCTATTGCCTTGGCAGAGGTATGCGCCCTCTGTTTGCTTCTAATTATTATTATTATTATCATTATTATTATTATTATTATTGTTATTATTATTATTATTATTATTATTATTTTTATTATTATTATTTTATTATTTATTATTTATTATTATTATATTATTATTATTATTATTATTATCATATATTTCATTATCATTGTCATTATTTTATTATTATATTATTATCATTATTATTATATTATATTATCATTATTACTATTATTATTGTATTATCATCATTATCATTCGTGTGTGTGTGCAGTGTGTGTGTGTGTGTGTGGTGTGTGTGGTGTGTGTGTGTGTGTGTGTGCGTGTGTGCGTGTGTGAGCGTGTGTGTGTGTATCCTATCTCTCTTTTTCCCTATTCCTCTTTCCTTCCTCTCATCCTTCCCACTCCCAAGCCGAGTCCCCGCCCGAGGCTATGGCCGCCCTTACCTCATTATCGGTGGAAAATCCTTCCTAAAACTTCTTGACCTTAGATGACCTCAGGGACATTGCTGTTCATTTGTTCTTTATTCGATTGTTTTTTTTTTTTTTACGAGTTCCGTGTTCTTAGTCTTCGTTTTTTTGGACCTTGTTCATTTTTTGTTTTGTTTTGTTTATATTTTGTTTTGTTTTTTTACCTGTTTCCATGTTCTTATTTTACGTGTTTTTGTTTTTTTGTATTTTTGTTGTTGTTTTTTTTTCTCTTTTTTTCTATTTTGCGTTTGGTTATTTAATCTTTTTCTTTTGATTTTTGTTTGTTATGCTTCCTCTTAATTTCTTGCTCTGCCGACTCCTTCACTCCTATTTCTTCCTAAAATTCACTCCTTTCCTTTCTCCCTTTTTCTCCCTTCCTTTCTTCTTTCTCCCACTTCCCTCCTCTTTTTCCTTATCCTCCCCCACCTCCTTCTCTTCTTTATCCCTTTTCTCTTCCTCTCCCATTCTTTTTTTTCCTGAGTTTCACTCCATTTCCCATCTTTATCCCCCTCCTCTCCCCATTCTTTTTTTTTCCTGACCCCCCCCTCCCTCGAAACATCCCCTTACCTCCGTTTCTCCTTCCCATTCTCCCTTTTTTCTTTTAATTCCTCTTTCCTTCCCTTTTACCCTCTCCGTTGTTC
>NW_020872097.1:60000-62500 GCF_003789085.1 Penaeus vannamei | reverse complement strand
ACCTCCCCTCCCGCCCACCTCCCCCCCACACTTCCCACCCGCCCACCCACCCGCCCATCTCCCCGCCCACCCACTTGCATCACCCAGTTTATTCTCGACCCGGAACTGTCTCGCATCTCTTCCAAGTGAAGCGAAGATGATGCTGCGCCCCAAAACCCCCGTGCCATACATGTCTTGAGAATGTTAATATATATATATATATATATATTATATATAATATATATAATATATATATATATATATATATATAATATATATATATATATATGTAGGGGTGTGTGTGGGGTTCTGGGGAAGGTGGGGGAGGGGGAGAGAGGGGGAGGATGTGTGGGCAGGGGGAGGGGAATGGTGTGGGAAGGGGGGAGGGGGAGAAGGTGGGAGGTAGGGGGGAAGGTCTGTGTGTGTGGGGGAGGATGTGTGGGAGGGTTGGGGGAAGGTGGGGGCAGGGGTAGGGGGAAGGTGTGGGGGAGGGGGAGGATGTGTGGGTAGGGGGAAGGTGTGTGGGGAGGGGGAGGGTGGGAAGGAGGGGGGAGGATGTATGGGGAAGGGGTTGGGGGAAGGTTGGGGGGATGGGGGAGGATGTGTGGGGAGGGGTTTTGGGTGGGGGAAGGGGAGGATGTGGTGGGGAGGGGGGGAGAGAAAGATGGGGAGAGGGAAGTATGTGTGGGGAGGGTGGAGGGTGTGTGGAGGGGGGGAGGGAGAAAGATGGGGGGGATGTGTGGGGAAGGTGGAGGGTGTTGGGAGGGGGAGGGGGAGGATGTGTGAAGAGGGGGAGGGGGGGAAATGGGGGGAAGGGGGGATGGCGGTGAGGGGGGAGGGTGTGTGGGGAGGGGGAGCGAGGAAGATGGGGGAGGGGGAGGATGTGTAGGGAGGGGAGGGGGGAGGGTGTGTGGAGAGGGGTTTGGGTGTGACATTTAAACTATCAGAAATAAACTCTAACGCCCCTGAAGATGATTAAAAGAGGCGGGCGGTTTGCTTTCAGTGATTGGCTAATCATCGCACTCCTCTTTGATTCCTCTTTCGTCCTTCTATCTCTTCCTTTTATCCTGCTTCCCCTCCTTTCGTTAATGCATTTCGCTTCCTTGTCTCTCTCTCTCTCTCCTCCTCCTACTTCTCTCCTTCCCTCTCTCTCCTCCTCCTCCTCCTCTCTCCTTCTCTTCTTCTCCTCCCCTCTCTCTTCCCACCTCTCCTTCTCCTCATCCTTCCTCCTCCCTTTTCTTCCTTCCTCTTTCCCCCTCTCTCTCTTCTCCTTCCTCTTCCTCATCCCTCAGTCTCCCCTTCTCATCCTCTCCCCTCCTCCTCCCTCCTCCCCTCTCTCTCTCTCCTTCTCCTCCTCTCCCCTCTCTATGCCCTCCTCCTCTTTCTCATCCCTCTGTCTCCCCTCTCCCCTCTCCCCTCCCTCCCTCCCCCCCTCCTCCTCCCCTACCCTTGCTATCCATTCTTCCACGAAATCTCCTCGTCTCCCTCCCCCTTACCCCATACCTTCCCCCCCCTCCACAATAACTTTTTCGACCCCCCCTCCTCTCCCCCATCCCCCTGCCCCTTCCCATCAACTACCCCTTTCTCTCTTGGATTCTCTGCCAGTCTCCCCCCTCCCTGTCCTCCTTCCTTCTCGCTTTTATCTTCTTACACCTGTACCTCTTTATTTATCCCCCCCTTTACACTCCCTCTTCTACTCCCTCCCTACCTCGCTCTACCCCCTTTCCACCCATCCCCTACCCTATCTCCCCTCTTTTCCACCTCTCCCCCTTTCCACTCCCCTCCTTACCCCCTCTTCCACCCCTCCTTTACCCCCTCTCCCTCCTTTCTACCCCCTCTTTCCCCTTTCCCCTCCCCTCCCCTACCCTCTTCCACCCCTCCATTACTCCTCCCCTCCCTTCTTCCCCCTTTCCCCTCCTCCTCTACCCTATCTCCCCCCTTTTCCACCTCCCTACCCCTCTTCCCCCCATCCCCTCTTCTCTACCCCCTCTTTCCACCCCTCCTTTACCCCCTAACCCTCTTCCCCTCTACTCCCCTACCCCTCTTCCCCTATCCCCCCCCTCTCTACCTGCATCCCTCACCGGCAATCAGAAGATGTTGGCACAGAGAGAGTCCGAGTAGAGGAGTGATGTCAGTGACTCATACAGACGTCGCCAAGCTCCCTCACTCCCCCCCTCCTCTCCCCCTCCCCTACCCCTCCTCCTCCTACTTCGCCAAGCTCCCTCACTCCCCCCTACTCCCCTATTCCCCCCCTCCCCCCCGTCGCCAAGCCTCCCCTTCCCCCCTCCCCTCCCCCCCGTCGCCAAGCTCCCTCCTCCCCCTCCCCCTCCCTACTCCCCCCGTCGCCAAGTCGCCCAACATCCATACGTGTGCGGCTCCACTCTCACCGGTGTCAAATTGTCACCTGTTCTCGGTGCCGGTTTGTGGTATTTCTTATGATCGCTGTTATTATTATTTTTTTTTTTTTTTTTTTTTTTTTTTTTTTTTTTTGGTTTCTTTTCGTTCTTCGTTTTTGTTTCTT
>NW_020872097.1:52500-55000 GCF_003789085.1 Penaeus vannamei | reverse complement strand
GAAGTTTGGTCCAAGTCTCGAAACTTGAGCAAAGAACAGGAGCTTGTGAACGGCGTGTGTGTTCGTGTGTTCATTCGGTGTGTGGTGAATGTGGTGACAAAGTTGTGCAAAGTTGGTGGTTGTGTGGTGAATGTGGTGGCAAGGTTGTGTGGTGAATGTGGTGACAAGGTTGTGTGGTGAATGTCAAAGTGTGGTGAATGTGGTGGAAGGTGACGTGAATATGGTGATAAAGTCGTGTAGTGAATGGTGATAAAGTTGTGTGTGAATGTGGTGACAAATTGTGTGGTGAATGTGGTGGCAAGTTGTTGTGGTGAATGTGGTGACAAATGTTGGTGCGGTGAAAATGGTGACAAAGTTGTGTGGTGAATGTGGTGACAAAGTTGTGTGGTGAACAGCTTAGGTTTTTGATGATTTATTTTGATTATAGTATTGTTATTATTGTTGTTATTATTGTGTTTTACTTGCTAGTTACTTGTGGGAAATAGTTAGGTTTTTTTATTAATATTTTTGATTATTTTATCATTACTTATTTATCATTAATAGGTGTTTTATCATTAATGGTGGTTGTGAATGGCTTAGGTTTATTTTATACTATAGTATTTTTATAATTAGATTTTTTACTTTTATTAATTAATGTCGTTATCAATATATTTTTTATTTTATCTTATTATTAGTGGTGATGGTGAATAGCATAGGTTTTTGTTTATATATATTTTGATTATATCATAATTATCAGTACTATAGGTTTCTGATTTTTTTTTTTTGCTTATATCATTATCATTATCCTTTTCTAATTGTTATTATCAATAGCGTTGGTTAATAGTGGGTTTTTTTGTTTTATTATTTGATTATATAATTTTTATCACTATCATAGGTTCTTTATCATTAACTATTTTTATTATACTTTAATAAATATTATTATCATAATTATCGTAGTCTTTGTGATTATTAGTGGTGGTTGTGTTTTATTGTAAATCTTAATTATGTTATTACTATTATTATTATTATTATTATTATTTTATATATTATTATTATTAAATATTATTATTGTATTATACTATTATCATTATTATTATTATTTATTATCATTATCATTATTATTATGTTATTAATTATCATATCTTATCATCACATCATGTTATTATCAGTATTAATATTTCAGTTATTATAATGCTAATTTAATATTATCATTATTTTTTATTAATATACTATTACTATTATTACTATTACTATTATTATTATTATTATTATTATTATTATTATTATTATCAATTTCATCTATATCATTATTGCTATCATCATTATTATTATTTTCATCATTACTATTATTATCTTTATTATCATTATTATTATTATCATTATGATAGGCATTTGATGTAAAAGCGGTGTGGTGAACAGCTGATTTGTTAATGGGTGAAAAAGACAAGAAGATAATTTGATAAAAGGGAGACAGATCACAAAGGCGTTAATTTATTTCTTATTTTACTTTTTTTCATTTATTTTTAATTTTTTTTTTCTATTCCGCTACTCCTTTTTTGGTCAGTAATTTTGTTTTGTTTATTTCTTCCTTTGTTTATTTTTTTTATGTTTTGCTTGTCTTTATAGTTTTTTCTTTTTTTTATATATGTTTGTGCGCTTGCTTCTGCTTTTTTTCCCCTTCATCTCTTTTTTTTAAATGTTCATCTCGTTATCCATTCTTGCATTTCTTCCATTCGCAAAGCAGTTGTTCTTTTCCTCTTTCTCTCATTTTACTCTGATTATCTTTTATTTTTTTAAATTTTAACTGCGGCTTTTTCTTTTTTCTTTTTTTTTTCTTCTGGTATTTGCCTTTCTTGGTTTTTATTCCCCGTTTTCTTCCTCCCTCTTTCGCTCTGCATTTCTCTCATGTTCACCTATTTACCCTCTCCCTCTTCTCTTTCTCATATTTTTTATTTAATTGATTCTTCCTTTCCTTTCTTTCTTTAAACCTCCAGCATCCGTCTTCTCATCTCTTTCTCCTTTTGTTTCTCCCTCTTTCTATTTATCTTTCCTTCTCTCTTTCGTTTTCCTTGATCTCCTTCTTACGCTTACTACTACTCTCTCTCTCTTTCCTTCATTTATTCCACGTTCCTTCTCTCCCAACTTTTCTCTATCCAATCCTTCTTCTTCCTTCCTTCCCTACCCCTACCTCCCATATTTCTTCTCTCATCTCTCTCCCTTTCTTCCTCCTTCCTCCTCCCCCTCACATACTTCCTACTCCTCCCTCCCTCTCCCTCTCTCTGTCTGCTCTTCCTTACTCCCTCCCACCTGCCTCTCTTCCCTTCCTCCCTCCTCCCTCCTCCTTCCCTCACCTCCCCCCACCCTACGAATAGTAACACGTGTATATCTAAAAAAAGAAAAAAAAAAATCGAAGAGAGCAAGAAAGGAGAAAAAAGCGTGAAAAAGGGGGGGAGAGAAACGAACAAAAAAAGAAAAGAAAACAGGAGAGGGAGAGAAAAGCAGGTAGGTGTTTAGGCATCCG
>NW_020872097.1:27500-42500 GCF_003789085.1 Penaeus vannamei | reverse complement strand
TGAACAGCAATTATTTCAAGCAATAACCACTTAATTGTTTTTGTTTCTAATGAACAACAAAACCACTTGGTCTTATTTTTTTGAAATGAACAACAATAACCACTTAATTGTATTTGTTTGTAATGAACAGCAATTATCTCAAGCAATAACCACTTAATTGTATTTATTTCTAATGCACAACAAAACCAATAGATTTTATTTTTTTGAAATGAACAACAATAACCACTTAATTTAATTGTTTGTAATGAAGAACAATTATCTCAAGCAATAACCACTTAATTGTTTTCTTTTCTAATGAACAGCAATTATCTCAAGCAATAACCACTTAATTGTATTTGTTTCTAATGCACAACAAAACCAATAGATTTTATTATTTTGAAATGAACAACAATAACCACTTAATTTAATTGTTTGTAATTGAACAGCAATTATCTCAAGCAATAAACCACTTAATTGTATTTGTTCTAATGAAAGAACAATTATCTCAAGCAATAATCATAATTGTTTTTGTTTCTAATGAAGAACAATTATCTCAAGCAATAATCACTTAATTTGTTTTTTTTCTAATGAAGAACAATTATCTCAAGCAATAATCACTTAATTGTTTTTGTTCTAATGAACAACATAACCACTTGATTTTATTTTTTTGAAATGAACAACAATAACCACTTAATTGTATTTGTTTCTAATGAACAACAATTATCTCAAGCAATAACCACTTAATTGTATTTGTTTCTAATGAACAGCAATTATCTCAAGCAATAACCACTTAATTGTATTTATTTCTAATGCACACAAAACCAATGGATTTTATTTTTTTTGAAATGAACAACAATAACCACTTAATCTAATTGTTTGTAATGAAGAACAATTATCTCAAGCAATAACCACTTAATTGTATTTATTTCTAATGCACAACAAAACCAATAGATTTTATTTTTTTGAAATGAACAACAATAACCACTTAATTTAATTGTTTGTAATGAAGAACAATTATCTCAAGCAATAACCACTTAATTGTTTTTTTTTCTCTCATAGGCCAGTCTAAAAGCCCCAAGGAATCCCAACCTGTCTTGTCACATTCCTCCTTCCTCTCTGATTACTCAAGTCTTTCATCATACTGCGGTAATTGCCTGACATTCCATTCCCCTCCTTTCTTTCTTCTGCCTTTCTTTCTCTCCCCTTTGTCTCCCTTTCTTATTTCTGTTCGATTCTCTTCTATTTGTTTTTTTTTCTTTCTCCCTCTCTCCTTCTATGTTCTAGCTTATAAATCTCTCCGTTTCTTGTTGTCGTTTCTAAGTGCACTTTAAATGTTTATTGATGGTAAGATACTTTACAATAATCACAATTACTATCACGATTACTTTTATTATTGTACGTACTACTATTGTCGTTTCTTAAGTGCACTTTAAAAGTTCATTGATAGTAAGATACCATACAATAATTACAGTTACTATTACTATTACTTTCATTATTGTATGTACTACTATTACTTCTTAATGGTGACATTTACTTATACTATGATAATTACTGCTATTCCTTTTTCTCTCGGCTTTCTTCACTTTCTCTATCTCTCTTTCATAGATGTTTGGCTTAATGCTTGGCTGTAAGTCGGCCTTTCTCTTTTATTCGTTTAATTATATGTAATTTATTTATCTAATTGCCTGTCTCTCTATGTATATGATAGTCTATAGGTATGCGATAATCTTTCTCTCTCTCTCTCTCTCTCTCTCTCTCTCTTCATCTATCTACCTCCCTATCTATATCTGTCTACTTATCTATCAATCTTTCTATCTACCAATCTATCTATCTATCTTTCTCTGCGTGTACGTGTCTGGGCCGTTGCTGTCTATCTGTCTGTCTGTCTAAATGTCTCTGATTCTCTCCTCTCCACCCTTTCTCTCCGTCTTTCTTCCTCCTCCTAATCCTCCTCCTTCTCTGTAATCTTTGTGCGTCACCTCGGGTGTCATCGCAGGTGTATTTCCGCCATATGGCTTGTGGGCGTGGTCATCATAAGGGGAAGGGGGGGGGGGCAGCGGGAGTTCCGCTAGGCTCCGCCCCTCTCTCTCTCTCTCTCTCGCTCCCGAATTCTTTTCTCTCTCGTTGCGTCTCTCTCTCACTCTCTCTGTCTCTGTCTCTGTCTGTCTGTCTGTCTGTCTGTCTGTCTGTCTGTCTGTCTGTCTGTCTCTCTCTTCTCTCTCTCTCTCTCTCTCTCTCTCTCTCTCTCTCTCTCTATCTCTATTATTTATCTCTCTTGCTTCTCTCTCGGTTCGTCTCGGGTCTCTCGTGTTTCTGTCTGTCTGTCTGCCTCTCCCACCTCTCCTCTCTTCTCTCCTTTCTCTCTCTCTCTCTCTCTCTTCTCTCTCTCTCTCTCTCTCTCTCTCTCTCTCTCTCTCTCTCTCTCTCTCTCTCTCTCTCTCTCTCTCCCTCTCCCGTAACAATACACACAAATATTTTATATTGGTTGTGAATATGTGTGTATGAATGCACACACTCACACACACACACGCACACACGCACACACACACACACACACACACACACACACACACACACACACACACACACACACACACACACACACACACACACACACACACACACACGCTCAACAGTCATACATTCACATTCATACAACATGCAATTGAAAGAGAAACAAAACCGGTGCACTATGAAAAAGGAAAGCCAAATATATATATACATAAATTATAAAAAAGTGACCAGGGGGAAAAATAAACAAAAGGAAAAAAAGTGAAAGAAACACAGAAAGTTAGTTTGTGCAACTTTCCAGGCTCGCATAAAACGATACACTTTTGTGCATAATAATACGTTAGCTGAGAAAAGACGGGAAAAAATAACATACACAAGAAGGAAAAAAATAACATGCAAAAAAAAAAAAAAAAAAAAAAAACAAGAAAAAAAGAAAAGAAAGAAAAAGAAAATGAAATAAAACACGTAAGTCCTTCCCAAGACGTATACATGCGGTTTCTAAATCTTTCTTCCTTTATATATATTCTTAAAGGGTATTCGCTGTAGTAAAGGAAGGAAGAAGAAAATTATATAAAGGAAAGATGGATCGAGACACTGCATGTGTGTGTGCGTGTTTGTGTTTCTCTTGGGGAATCTACGAAGCGTATTGCGGCGTGTGTGTGTGTGTGTGTGTGTGTGTGTGTGTGTGTGTGTGTGTGTGTTGTATGTGCGTGTGTGTGTGTGTATTTTGTGTGTGTGTGTGAATGTGTGTGTGTTTGTGTATGGCGTGTGTTGTGTAGTGTGTGTTGTGTGTGTGTGTGTTGTGTGTGTGTGTGTGTCTCTATGTGTGTTGTGTGTGTGAAGTGTGTTGTGTGGTGTGTGTGTGTATGTCTATACGTGTGTATATAGAGCAGAGAGAGAAGAGAGAGGACAGAGATAGACAGAGGAGAGAGGAGTGAGAAGGATACGAGATCAAGAAAAAATAGAGGCCAGAGAGAGAAAAAAGAGAAAGACACAGAGAAAATGGAAAAAAAACAAAACAAAACAAAACAGTACATCGCTGATCAATTACGTACAGAGGCGCTGTTAAGATCTCGAAACATTAGGGTTTTTAGGAAATACCTTAATACCTCCAGTGTTTACTCGAGAATAAAATGAATATCAGATTTGAGACACTGACAGAGTTCGGGTGAAATGCGTCGGTTGGACTCTCAGAATATAAAATCTGAGAAGTAGTTTTTTTTTGTTTTTTTTATGTTTTTTACTCTCACTTTTGAGACTGAGAAGATATGTTTTTTTTTTTTTTTTGTTTTTTTTTTTGTTTTTGTTTTTTTTCTCTCCACTTTTGAGACTGAGATAATATTTTTTCTCTCCCTTTTGAGACTGAGAAACTCTATTTTTTTTGTTTTTTTTGTTTTTTTTATCCACTTTGATACTGAGAACTATTTTTTTATCTTGTTTTGGTTTTTTTTTTTTTTTTTTTCTCCATTTTGAGAGAAGTGATACCCACCCTATTCGTAAAGGAATTGGATATAGTAGTAGATAGGCGTTTGATATGCATACAGTAAGATATATGTTTGATATTAATTAAACTTAGTCTCACAAGTATCATGATCATTACCATCTTTATTAGCATTATTCTTACTCCTTCTATAAATGTCACTTTAACTATCACTACTATCTTTACTGTCATTTGCTATTATAACCACTCAGTTAATGCATTTAGTGTGTGTGTACAGTATATTACCTGTTTTTTCTAATTTTTCATTTTGTTTAGGTGTCTTATATGTAACCAATATGGATTGGATTTCCATAACGTGTAATACCATGGTCTACATATCTATTTTTTCTTTTTGAGTAATTCTATTTGTTTCTTGTTTGCCTTTAAATTTCTCTTCTCTCTTTTCTCTGTATCTCTGTCTGTCAGTCTGTCTCGCTCTCATTCTTTGTCTTTCTCTCTCTCTCTCACTCACTCGTTCTGCCTCCTCCTCTCTCTCTCTCTCTTTCTCTCTCTCTATCTCGCTCTCTGTATCTCTGTCTGTCTGTCTGTCTCTCTCACTCACTCGCTCTGCCTCCCTCTCACCCTCTCTCTCTATCTATCTATCTATTCATCTCTCTCTCTCTCTCTCTCTCTCCTGCTCTCTCACTTCCTCCCTCCCTCCCCCCCCTCTTCTCTCTCTATCTTTTCTCTCCTCTTTATCACCCTTTCGCTTTAAGATTCCCTTTCTCCTTGGGTTGTAATTTACGCAATAATGTTCCCCATGTTTTGTCTTTTTTTTCTTTTTATTCTTTTTCTTTAATCGGACACATAACCTCTGATCATTATTTAGCTCCATTTCTCTCCACCAATCTCTGTTATCATTCTTTATTACCTTCTGTTCGAACTCACCCCATTCGTTTCCCTCCCATATCTCGACAATTTATCTCACTTTATTGTTTACCAGTTCATTACGGAGTAGCCAAGCAAAAAAAAAAAAAAAAAAAAAAAAAAAAAAAAAAAAAAAAAAAAACGGAGTAGTCAAGCAAAAGAAAAAAGAAAGAAAGAAAAAAAAAAAAACGCTTTGTTTGACTTCAATGCAGTACTGATTTTTAAATCAATTATTTTCACGATGTTACTGTGTTTCTGTTCGAAGCCAGATTGTACTTTTACGTTTTTTTAGAGGGATGGTGGAGAAGATAGGGAGGTAATAAGAAGAGAGAGAGAGAGAATGAGAGAGGGAGAGAGAGGGAGGAGAGGAGAGGAGGGAGGAGGAAGGAGAGAGAGAGAGAGAGGAGAGAGAGAGAGAGAGAGAGGAGAAGAGAGAGAGAGGACGAGAGGAGACGGAGGGAGAGAGCGGAGGATGAAGGGAGAGAAGGAGAGTAGGAGAGAGGAGGAGAGAGAGGAGAGAGAGAGAGAGAGAGAGAGAGAGAGAGAGAAGAGAGAAGAGAGAGAGAAGAGAGAGAGAGAAGAGGGAGAAGAGGGGGGAGAGAGAGAGAGGAAGAGGAAGAGAGAGAATTTTGTTATATACAGATTAATAATAGGAGAAAAGAAGAGAAGAGAGAGAAAGAGAGAGAGAAGGAAGAAGAGAGAGAGAGAGAGAGAGAAGGCCAAAGGATGAGAGAAATATAGAATTAGAAACATGGATAAATAGATAAGATAGATAGAGAAAATAGATATATAGATATATATATATAGATAGATAGATTAGATAGATTATATAGATAGAGGGAGAGAGAGAGAAGAGGAGAAAGAAAGAAGCAAGAATCATCAGAAAAAGGAGAGACAAGAAAGAAAAAAACAAACAAACAAAAACGAACACAAATAATCCAACCCACATTTTCCGACAAACAATACACATGATAGACACCTGATAGACCAATCGTTAGATCTCTCAGCCTTAACATATCCCGCTGATGACATAATACCTCTCTATGATGGGTGCCAGCCATTCCCTAAAAAAAAAAAATCTTATCTGTCAATCTCCAGTCAGTGTTGATGTGGGAGGTATGTCTGTATATATACAAATACATTCCCTCGTGGCGTAAGTACGTAAATACGTGTCAGTTACGTTTTTTTATGTGTGTTCGTTTTTTTTTTCCTTAGCGTATATTTTCTATATATTTTCCGTCTTCCGTGGGGTATGTATTTTCTATATATTTTCGGGTGTATTTTCTATATAATTTTCCGTTTATGGGTATATTTTCTATATATTTTCCGTTTATGGGTATTATATTTCTATATATTTTCCCGTATGCTATATTTTCTAATATATTTTCTGTTGCGGGTATTTCGCTCTTTATTATATTATCCTTTATGGGTATATTTTCTATATATTTTTCCGGTTTATGGTATTGATTTCGAATTTATTTTCCGTTGGTTATATTTTCTATATATTTTTCGTAGGGTATATTTCTATATATTTTCCGTTATGGTATATTCATAATTTTTCCTTTGTAGGGTATATTTTCTACTAATTTCCGTTTATGGTATATTTTCATAAATTTTCCTTTTGGATTTTCTATATATTTCGTTGGTATCTTTTTCTATTATTTTCCTTTAGGGTATATTTCTATATATTTCTTATGGTATATTTTATATATTTTCCGTATAGATATATTTCTATAATTTTCGGTTTATGGATATTTTCGGTATCTATATTTTCCGTTTTGGTATATTTTAATATTTTCCGTTTAATATATTTTTATATTTATGGGTATATTTTCTATATATTTTCCGTTTATGGGTATATATTCTATATATTCCTTTTACAAGGTATATTTCTATATATTTTCCGGTTTATTGGTAGTATTTTCTCTATATATTTTCCGTTGTATGGGTAATTTTCTATATATTTTTCCCGTTTATGGGGTATATTTTCTATATATTTCTCCGTTATGTATTGTTTCATAATTTTTCCTTATGGTATATTTTCTATTATATTTTCCGTTTATGGTATATTCTATATATTCCGTTTGTGGGTATATTTTCTATATATTTTCATATATTTTCTATATATTCCGTTTAGGTATATTTCTATATATTTTCCGTATATTCGTGTATATTTTCTACGTATATTTTAAATTTATGGGTATATTTTCTATATATGTTATATTTTCATTAATATTTTCATTTGGGTATATTTTCTATATATTTTCCGCTATTTTGATATTATATTTTCTATATATTTCCGTTATGGCGTATATTTCTATAATATTTTCCGTTGTGGTATATTTTCAATATTTTCGTTCGATTATATTTCTATATATTTTCCGTATGGCGTATATTTTCTATATATTTTTCCGTTTATGGTATATTTTCTATATATTTTCCGTTTGTTGTATAATTATTCTATATATTTCCATTGATATATTTCCATTATTTCCGTTTGGTATATTTTCCATATATTTTCCGTTTATGGTATATTTTCTATATAATTTTCCGTTTACATGGTATATTTCTATAGTTTTCCGTTCTGGTATATTTTCTATATATTTTCCGTTTGTGGGTATATTTTCTATATATTTTCCGTTGGGTATAATTTTCTATGATTTTTCGTTATGGGTATATACTTTTCCGTTTTGTGGGTATATTTTCTTTCTATATATTTTCCGTTGTGGGATATATTTTCTATATATTTTCCGTTTGTGGGTATATTTTCTATATATTTTTCGTTATGGTATATTTTATTATTTTCCGGGTATATTTTTCTATATATTTTCCGTTTGGGGTATATTTTCTATATTTTCCTCATATATGTTCCGTTGTGTATATTTCTATTCTAGGGTATATTTTTTTATATATTTTTCCGTTTGTGGGTATATTTTTCTATCATGGGTATATTTTCCGTTTGTGGGTTTATATTTTCTATATATTTCCGTTTGTCGTATATTTTCTATATATTTTCCGTTTATGGGTATACTTTCTATATGTTATTCACTGTTCATGGCTATACTTTCTACGTGTTATTCATCGTTTATTGGTATACTTTCTACATATTTTGTATTATCTCTTCCCCCTCTCTCCCTTTCGATGTGTCTGTTTGTCTTCATCTTCTGTGTATGTCTGTTTCTTTATCTATTTTAACTTTTTCTTTCTTCCATTTTTGGTCTGTTTGTATGTCTGTCTGCTTCTGTCTGTCTCTTTGTCTCTCTCTGACTCTTCTCTCTCTCTCTCTCTCCTCTCTCTCTCTGTCTCTCTCCTCTCTCTCCCCCTTCTCTCTCCCTCTTCCTCATCCTTTCTCTCTCTCTCTCTCTCTCTCTCTCTCTCCTCTCTCTATCCCCCCCTCTCTCTTCCTTCCTCTCATCCTTTCTCTTTCTCTCTTACTCTCTCATTTCTTCTTCTTTACCGATGAATTATGATCTGTGCATTTGTTTACACATTTTTTTATGATTAGGTTTAGAGCCATAAAAGATGAATTATTTGCTTAGGTATTTTGCTCTGTCCGGTTTTAAAGATAAAATTGTTGATTGATGGGAAACGAGAGGGGAGGAGGAGGGGAAGGCAAGGGAGAAGGGATGGGAAAGGAGAGAGAGGGTGGGGAAGAGGAGAGAGGGAGGGAAGGAAGGGGGGAGGGGAGGGAGAGGAGGAAGGGAGGGTGGAAGGAGGGGGAGGGGGAAGAGTGGAAGGGGAGGGAGGGAAGGCATGGGAAGGGGGGAGGCATGGGGGAGGGGCGAGTTAGGGGATGAGGGGTGTTCAAATCGAGGGTGGAAGATTATGTATATGTTATGTGTCTCTGTGTGGTGTTATGTGTATGTGTGTTGTAGTGTGTACATTGTGTATGTGTATGTGTGTGTATGCAATGCGTATGTGTAAGTGTGTGTGTGTGTATGCACGTGTATGTCTGTATATTGTATGTATGGTGTGTATTTATGTGTATGTATGTGTATGTATGCGTGTGTTTATGTGGTGTGTGTGTATGTGTGTGTTAGGGTAAAGGGGATTGAGCAAAGGTGGAAGAATGAGAGGGAGAGGAGTGTGAAAAGAGAAGACAGTAAAAGGGAGGGGGGAGGGAGGGGGATGGGGGGGAGGGGAGGGAGTAGAGGTAAGGATGAGGGTTAAGTGGAGAGAGATAAGGGAAAAAAATGTACATTTTTCCCCTCTTTTACTTATCCTCTCCCTCCCTCCCCCCTTCCTTCTCTCTCTCTCCCTCTATCTATTATCTCCCTCCTTTTTCTCTCTCTCTCTCGCTTTACCTATCTTACTCTCTCTCTCTCTCTCGCCCTATCTCTCTTATTCTCTCTCTCTCTACCTCTCTCCCCCCTTTCCTCTCTCTCCCTTCCCCTCCCCTCCTCTCTCTCTCTCTCCCCTCCCCCCTCTCTCTCTCCCCCTCCCCCCCTCTCTCAATGTACATTCATTTCCGCGTGTACATGAGAGGGGAGAGAGGGGAGAGAGAGAGAGAGAGAGAAGAGAGAGAGAGAGAGAGAGAGAGAGAGAGAGAGAGAGAGAGAGAGAGGAGAGAGAGAGAGAGAGAGAGAGAAGAGAGAGAGAGAGCGAGAGTACCAGCAACTCGCAGACGTGAGAAGTAGGCGTGTCCGGAGGGCGTGGCTAAAGGAGCGGGAAATGGCCAAGGTAGGTAACCGCACGAAGCCACGAGAGAGAAAAAATTATCAGGCAGAAATAACTCTACAGTGCCACGTGGGGACATGACGCATGGCATGGGCACCGTGGCACCGCAGCGGGGGAAAGTCTGAGTGCCACGGGTATGTTCTCGGGATCGGGGCCTGGCAGTGTAACCGGATGTGCTTACGAGAACGCACGGATGTATGCACGAACGCTAAGGTTTTTTCTCTGTCTGTTTTATTTTTTGTTTTTGTTTATTTTTAAGAGATGGTGTATACAGATGGAATGGAGGAATAATTGTAAGAATGAAGAGGATGAGAGAGGATGAGGGAGAGAGAGAGAGAGAGAGAGAGAGAGAGAGAGAGAGAGAGAGAGAGAGAGAGAGAGAGAGAGAGAGAGAGAGAGAGAGAGAGAGAGAGAGAGAGAAGAGAGAAGAGAGAAGAGAGAGAGAGAGAGAGAGAAAAAAAATGTTTTCTCTCTCCTTTTCTTCTACTTCCCCACCTTTTTTTTTCTTTCCTTTTCATCATATCTTCCTTCCTCTTCAACGTTCTTCCCCGCTCTCCCTCTCTCCCCTCTTCGTATATCAAGCTTACCCTCTCCTTCCTACCCTTCTCTTCTCCCTCTCTTCCCCTCTTCTGCCTTTCTCCATTCCTCCCTCTTCTTGGAATTCGTAATCGTGACCTTTCCTTAACCCTTCGTTTATCTTATCTCTCCTCTCCCCCTTCGTCACTCATCGATTTCATCTCCATCATCATTTTGTTTAAGCTATGTTCGCCATCTCTCTTGCCGTCTCCTTGTCTCCCTTTTCGTTTTCTTCTTCTTCTTCTCCTTCTTCTTCTTCCTCTCTTTATTTTTTTTTATCGTTTTGGAGATGTTTTTTTTTCCTTTTTCTTTCATTTGTTTCCTTCTTTTTCTTCGTCTTTTTGTACTTTTGTTTTATTTTTATTGTTTTGATTTTCTCTCTCCTTGTTTCTTTGTTCATTTTCGTTTTTCATTTATTCTGTTTCGTCTATTTCTGATTCCATTTTCTCTTCTTCCGTTTTTCCAAATTTCAAGAATTTTTTCTTTCGTTTTCATTTCTTTTCTTTTTAGTTTTTTTTTCTTAAATTCGTTTTTTCTTTTTTTCGTCTTTTCATTTTCATTTCTTCATTCGTTATTATTATCATTGTCATTTTCTTATTTCTTCAATTTCATTTATCTGTTTTCTTGCTTGCGTTTTCTTTTTCTTCTATTCTTCCCTTTTCATCATTCTTTACTTTTTAACATTTCTTTATTTTCTATTGTATCACTTTCGTTCCTTCGATTTTTGTTTCTCTTCTTGTGTCCTTTATCCTTTTATCGTTTTCGTGTGATTGCTTTATCCTTTCAGTTCCTTCGCTATTTTGTTTTATTTATTTATTTTGTTCTTTATTCTGCTGTTCCTTCTTCTCCTTCTTCATTTCTCTCTATTCCCGTTATTGTTCTCGCTTCGAATTCTTAATTTCTATCTATTTCCGTTTATTCTTCTCACTTCTTATATTTCTTCTTCGTGTTATGTTCTTCTTCATCTTATTGATTTCTTTTTCTTTATCTAGTTGTCTTCTTCTTCGTCTTCTTCTTCTTCTCTTTTCTCCCTCTCCCTCCTTCTCCTCCACATTTCTTCGCGTTAAATGATTATTCTTTTTATTGATATCTACTTCGCCTTCTTCTTCATCTTATTGTTCTCTTTTTTTTCTCTTCGTCTCATCGTTATCTTCTCCTCCGCCTCTTCTTCTTCTTCTTCCTCCTCCTTCTCCTCGTCCTCATTTTCTTCCTCTATCGTCTTATTCCTCTTCCTCTCTAATCCTCCATATCCTCTTTCCTTTTCTCCACCTTGTGTCACTCCTCCTTTTCCCCCATCATCCATTTCTCTCTTTCTCTCTCCCTCTTTCTCTTTCATTTCTCTCCCGCTCCTCTTCCTCTTCCTAGGCCTCCTACCCCTTCCTGAATATATTATATATATATAATATATATATATATATATATATATATATATATATATATATATATTATATATACATATCTGATTTGATAGCTATATAAACTAATTAATATAATATAGTATAGTATAAACTAATTAATCTAATCTAATATAATATGAACTAATTAATATGATATAAACTAATTGATATGATATAAACTGATTAATATAAAATAAACTAATTAATATATTATAAACTGTTGATGTAATATAAAACTAATTAACATAATATTAAACTCATCAATATGATATAAATTAATTAATATGATATAAACTCATCAATATAATTTAAACTAATTAATATAATATAAACTCATTGGTACAATATAAACTAATTAATATAATCTACTATAATATAAACTACAATCAATCCAAACGTGACAGGTAATCGAGACGGTAGTATCTCCCCACCCCCCACCACCTACTCTCCCTCCTCTCTCCTCTCCCCTCTTCTCTGCTCCTCTTTCCCTCTTCTCATCTCCTCTCCTTCCTTAGCTTCGACTTCTTTGCATCTTTCTCCTCCCTTCTCCCTCTTTCTTATCTTCTCTCCCCTTTGCTTTCACATTTTATATTAGTTTCTCATCTCTCCCTCTTCTATTTTTTTCTCTCTCTTCTCGTTCATCTCTTTATTCTCCCCGTTCTTTCTCTACTTCCTTCTTCTATCTCCGCTTTTCCTTAGCTTTTTCCTCTCTTCTCCCTCTTCTTTCTTCTCGTTTTTCTTTTCTGTTGCCTCTCCTTTCTCGTCTTTTCCTACTTTTCTCTTCCTCCTCTACACTCTCTCTTCTTATTCCTTCCTTCTGCCCCTTCTCCTTTTTCTGTCATCTGTCTCCCCTCTTCCCTCTCCTTCTCCTACCTTTCTTATATCCTCATCCTTATCTACCATCTATTCCTTCTTCTCCTCCTTTTCATTTTCCTTATTTTCTTTTCCCTTCTCAATCTTAAATTTCTCTCTTTCTATTTCTTGCTTCTTTATGAATCAATTTTAATCAGATTTGTACTTTGTTGTCATTATCATCAGCCGTTTAGAATAAATCTTATATATCATCATTTTATATCATTAATTGTTGTTATCATTGTTATTATCATTTATCACTATTATTATATTATCATTAATATCATTGTTACAATTTTGATCACCATCATTATTGTTATTATGATCATTATTGTTATCATAATTATCATCATATTGTTATTCTCATGATAGTAATTCATTATCATTATTAGAACTATCATTATTATTACTATTATCATTATTGTTATTATTATCATTATCATTGTCAATATTATCATGGTATCATTATTTATTACTAATGTTATTGTTATCATTATCATTTATTATCTGCATTGTTGTTTTTTGTGATTTCATGATATCATTATCATTTATGATTATCATAATTATTATCATTATCATCATATTATCATATCATTGCTATTATCCTTATTTTCATCATTATCATTACCATTGTTCTTACTATAATTTTTATCATTGTATCATCATCATCATTATTATTACTATCATCGCTACCAAGCTTTTTATCATCATCATAATTATCACCATTGTGGTCGTTAATAGCAGCATCATGATAATTCTTGTCATCATCATCATCATCATTATTATTACTACTGATCATCATTATCATTGTCATCATTATTGTTTTCATCCTTAGTATCATTATCACCATTCTTGCTGTTACCTTTATTGTTATTGTCATTATTGTTATCATTATTATTATTATTATCAGCATTATCGCTGTTATCTTTATTGTTATTGTCATTATTGTTATCATTATTATTATCATTATCAGTATTGGTATGGTAATTGTAATCTTTTATTTTTGTTTTATCTCATCATCATTACTGTAATTATCATCTTTATTGTAATAACCATATGACTAAGATCAGGCTTAATTCTATCATTATCTTTATTATTATCATTATCATTATAATCATCGTTAACAGTATCATAATACACAAAAGGAGATAGACGGAGAGAGAGAAACAGTGACAAAGAAAAAAGGAAAAGAGGAAGAAGAAGAAAAAAGATATCAGATATAATACACAGAAAGAGACAGACGAAGAGAGAGAAAGAGTGACAAAGAAAAAAAAGGGAAAGAAAAAAAACAAAACAAGATATCAGATACTTGCAACTAACAAGTACCCCCTCCCCCCCTCCCCCCCCATCACCCCCGCTGTGGTTATTCGTCCCAGACTCCCCCTCACCCCACCCCCACCCCACCCCCCCACCTTTCTTCCGCCACTTGCCTGGCCCGCGGTGTGGAGCCACAAACTGGTTGCAGTGATACCCTTTCGTGCTTTCTTTTCTCTCTCTCTCTTCCCTTTTTTTCTGCCCTCTGGTCTCTCTCTCTTTCCTTCTTTCGGTCTCTCTCTTCTCTCTCTCTCTCTCTCTCTCTCTCTCTCTCTCTCTCTCTCTCTCTCTCTCTCTCTCTCTTCTCTTCTTCTTCTTCTTTTTCTGCTCTCTTTCTCTTCCTTTTTCGCTCTTTCTCTCTCTCGTTTCCTTTTTTTCGTTCTTCTCTTTTCTCTCTGTCTGTCTCTGCTTGTCTCCCGCAGTCTGTTTGAATGCGTGTCTCTCTGCCGTCTATCTTTTACCTTCTAGTCTCCCCTCTTTCTCTCTCGTCTCTCTCTTCTCCCGTCTCTCTCTCTCTCTCTCTCTCTCTCTCTCTCTCTCTCTCTCTCTCTCTCTCTCTCTCTCTCTCTCTTCTCTCTCTCTCTCTCTCTCTCTCTCGCTCTCTCTCTCTCTCTCTTTCTTCTCCCGCTTTTGCCACAGGGAGCGTATGTGCACATTGGAGCTGCAACTGCCGTGTACGTATGTTTTGTTATGTACTCTGCCTTTTCTGCCATCCCCTTTTACCTATTTCCCCGTCTTTGTGTGCACCCAGCGTAGGAATAAGTGCGTACATACGTGTGTAAATATGTCATTTCAAACACATTCGCGCCAGACACACGGCACACGCACACACATACATAAACAGACCACAGACACACACACACACATAACAGACCCGCNCCCCCTCCCACCCTCCCTCACCCACCGCTACACACTGCCCCCCTCCACCCTCCCTCTCCCACCGCTACACACTGCCCCCTCCCACCCTCCCTACCCACCCGCTACACACTGCCCCCCTCCCACCCTCCCTCACCCACCGCTAACACACTGCCCCTCCCACCCTCCCTCACCCACCGCCACTCCCCCTCCCACCTCCCCCACCCACCGCTACACACTGCCCCTCCCACCCTCCCTCACCACCGCCCCCTCTCGCTGCCTCTGCTTTTGGGTGTACTACTGCACCTGCACCTTATTGAAAGCGCTTTCGTCCTGTGCCGATACACCTGTGCCTGTAACCACTGATGTGCTTCCATGTACTGAAACACCTGTACCTGTAACCATTGATGTGCTTCCATGTACTGAAACACCTGTGCCTGTAATATTGGTGTGCTTCCATGTATGATACACCTTGGTACACACACACACAAA
>NW_020872097.1:20000-22500 GCF_003789085.1 Penaeus vannamei | reverse complement strand
TATCTAATTTTGAAAATGGGGTGTTAAATTGATTACGGTTGCATTTTCTCGTTATGGAAATAGGGATTTAAATTGATGACGGTTTCCAATCTCGTTTTTTTTTGTTTATCTAATTATGAAAATAGGGATTTAAATTGATTACGTTTACTCATCTCGTTTTTTTTCTTTTTATGTGTATCTAATTGTGAGAATGGGATTGTGAAAATGGGGATTTAAATTGATTACGGTTAATCATTCGTTTTTTATGTGTATCTAATTGTGAAAATAGGGATTTAGATTGATTACGGTTTCCCATCTCGTTTTTTTATGTTTATCTAATTATGAAAATAGGGATTTTAAATTGATTACGGTTTTTTTTTGTTTATTAATTTGAATAGGGAAAATTGATTACGGTTTCCCATCTCGTTTTTTTATGTGTATCTAATTATGAAAATAGGGATTTAAATTGATTACGGTTTCCCATCTCGTTTTTTTATGTTATCTAATTATGAAATAGGGATTTAAATTGATTACGGTTTATCTCGTTTTTTTATGTGTATTTAATTATGAAATAGGGATTTAAATTGATTACGGTTTCCCATCTCGTTTTTTTATGTGTATCTAATTATGAAAATAGGGATTTAAATTGATTACGGTTTCCCATCTCGTTTTTTTTATGTTTATCTAATTATGAAAATAGGGATTTAAATTGATTATAGTTACCCATCTCGTTATTTATTTTCTTATGTGTATCTAATTGTGAAAATAGGGATTTATATTGATTACGTTTACCCATCTCGTTTTATTTATTTATTATGCATACCTAATTATGTAATCGTGTGTGTTTTTTTTCACAATTATATACGTGTGTGTTGTTCCCTAATTTATGTGCTTTTATGTACGTATCATTTCTATACGTGTGTGTGTTTTTTCCAGTTTATTTTCCTTTTGGTTCCTGTTTACGTGTCTATTCTATTGTTTATCTATCCATACGTCCTATCCAATGTATATCTCTGTATATGTCGTGTTGTCTGGGTATGTATTTATCTGTATTCTTCTTCATGTGTTTGTCTGTCTATGGCTGTTGGTTTAAATACCTCTTGTTTCGCAATGTTTTTTTTGTTTGTTTGTTTGGTTTTATCTATCTTTATTTATCTTCCTCGTCTGTTTCGGAGATTCTATTTTTATCAATGTATATATCTTTCTTCTTCATCTTCTCTTTTATTTCTTTGAATTCTGTTACGACTGATGTTCTTTTCGTGTGTTTTTTCTTCTTCTTACTTCCTCTTCTTTCTCCCTTCCCTCCTTCTTTTTATCCTCCTTCTCGTCCTCCTCGGTTCTGTCCTCGTCCTCGTCCTCCTCCACCTTCTCCTTCTTCTTTTCCTCCTCCTCCTTCTTTCCCATCTTGTCTTCTTCCCACTCTTCCATCTCCTCTATCCCATCTTTTATTTCTTCTTCCTCCTCCCCTTCCATCTCTTCTCTCCCATCTTCTCTTCTCTCCCTCCTTCTCTTCCCATCTTCTCTTTTTCCCACTTTCTCATCTCTGTTATCCAATCTCTTTTCTTCTTCCCCCTCCTCCTCCATCTCTTCTCTCTCATCTTCTTCGTCCTCCTCCTCTTCCTTTTCCTTCCTTCATCCCATCTTCTTCCTCCTCCTCCTCTTGTACCTCGTCCATCCCATCTTCTTCTTCCTCCACCTCTCCTCTTCCACCATCTCCATCCCAACTTCTCTTCTTCCTCCTCCTCCTCTTCCATCTCCTCTATCCCACTTTCTTACTCCTCCTCCTCCTCCTCCTCCATCCCATCTTCTTCCTCTTCCTTCTCCTCCTCTTCCATCTTTTCTCTCCCATCTTCTCCGTCGTCCTCCTCCTCTTTCTCTTCTCCACCCATCTTCTCTTCTTCCCTCCTCTCTTCCATCTCTTCCTCCTATCTTCTCTTCTTCCTCCTCCTCTCCATCTCTTCCTCCCTTCTTCCTCCTCTTCCATCTCTTCTCTCCCATCTCCTTCTTCGTCCTCCTCTTCCTCCTCTTCCATCTCTTCTCTCCCATCTTCTTCCTCGTCCTCCTCTTCCTCCTCTTCCATCTCTTCTCTCCCATCTTCTTCTTCTTCTTCCTCCTCCTCCTCCTCCATCTCTTCTCTCCATCCTCTTCTTCTCCTCCTCTTCTCTTCTTCCATCTCTTCTCTCCCATCTCTTCTTCGTCCTCCTCTTCCTCCTCTTCCATCTCTTCTCTCCCATCTTCTCTTTCTTCCTCCTCCTCTTCCATCTCTTCTCTCCATCTTCTACTTCGTCCCTCCTCCTCCTCCTCCTCCTCCTTTCCTTTCCTCCACCATTTCACGTCAACAAAATTAAGTTCCGTTGTTGGAAATTTACGTCGGACAAAACCCCTTTTGTTCACCTGGCTTTGTTCAGCCGGGCATGAACTTTGTTCAGATGAAAGTAGAGTTAAGGAAGAAGTTTACTTGCTTTGTTTTCCATTTCCTTTTCTTGTCGTATCTTAGACTAATGTTTATTTTGAGACTTTG
>NW_020872097.1:0-2500 GCF_003789085.1 Penaeus vannamei | reverse complement strand
AATGCCCAAACCACCAGTTAATACCATCACTACCAAACACATTCTAAAGTCAGCCTAATCGACTCTCAGCCATATATTATCATCCATAATACCACATCCTAAATCTTCATTTATCTCCCTTTTCCCTGCACCCTCTGATTCTCGAACCATCTTGCAGTTCCCAGGGAGGCCTACAGCCAACACTGTATAGTTGCACCGGCCCGCACCATCACACGGGCCACACCTAAGCGTGAGATGGCGGACTGATGTTGTGCTGGGATCGACGAAACTAATACAATGTTTTGGCACGGTAAAATGTGCCCAGGAGATCTTTAATGTTTTTTTCCGAAATCTATTCGGATGTTAAAGGTGTGTGGTTTTTATGGTTGGTGTGTTTCTTTTTGTTGCGCTGTCGTTCCACCCGCTGGCAGAAGTGAATTGGGATAACAAAGACATCCAGGAGGCCGAATGTTAATTTCGTAGAAATCGTATTATGCCTAATTATATCATATTAATGCTATAGCTATATGTATCTTTAGTATTACATCTGTATATATAACCCTATATATTATCAATCTATCTAGTCTATTGATTTACTTTTATCTATCCATCCATCTATCTATCTAATCTAGCTATCTATCCTATCTAATCTGATCTATCTATCGTCATCTGTCTAAATCTATCTGTCAATCTATCTATCTCTCTTATGTATCTGATCTATCCAATCTATCTGATCTAGTACACCGACACACAACACACACACAACACGCATATGGTGATGTAGACGGTGTACTAGCTTGTGATCGCCCCTACTCATCGCCAGTCATAATCTATGCTGCCGTGATTCGTGCTCCATTTGCGAAAGTGTGTAACGAGAGTAACTCAGCAACGTTCTACGCACATAACCGTCTAAAACAAATCACGAAGCGAATCCGAAACAACTACCCTACCATTGCAAATCTTGATGTTCCACCACGTCCACTCCCCCCCAGCCACCCAAAAAAATACCTTATCAATTAGATTCATTCAGATACGTGTTTTTTCCGGGCAGGCGAGCGCCAAAAAAAAAAAAAAAAAAAAAAAAAAAAAAAAAAAAAAAAAAAAAAAAAAAAAAAAAAAAAAAAAAAAAAAAAAACATTCCTTTCAGGTGGAACGTTCGAAGGATCAGAGAATCTCCAAAGACTTTTTTTTTTTTTAAAAGATTCGAGGACACTTCTCTCCACTCAGCTGGCCTTCGAGAGCTCCTGAAGACGCCCTCGCTCTTCCTTGCGAGTTGGCATGCTTAGAGCTTCCCTTTTGCGAGCTGAGATGGTCGTTCCTTGGGCCGAGTGGAGTTGAGGAGTAAATTCTGCTGTGGGTGTGTGTGTGTGACGCCGCGTGTGGGGGGCGCGGTAATGTCGCTGTGTTGACGTGTGGTGTGTGTGTGTTGTGTTTAGTATGTGTATGAGTGCGTGTGCCGCCATGGTGTGTGTGAAGTGTGTGTTTGGTGTGTGTTGGGGCGGGGCGCGGTTAGGTGTGTGTGACGTGTGAGTGTGTGTGTGTATGTGTATGAGTGCTGTTGTGTGGGTAGTGTGTGGTGTGTGTTGTATGTGTTGTGTGTGTGTGTTGTGTGCCTGGTGTGTGCCCGATGTGTGTGTGTGCTGTGTGTTGCTTCTGTTGGTGTGACCGTGCTTGACAAACTGTGTGATGTGTTTGTGTGCTGTACGTTTCTTTGATGGTTTATCTGCACGTGTGTGTTGTTGTCCATGCTGTGATGACATGTACGTATGGTGCGTATGTGTGTTTCTTCGTATGCTTATAACAGTAATATAGGCCCTTATTGATCTTTATTTGGCTTTTAAAAAGACACTGAGTATAAGTAAATTCAAGCGTATAAATATAAATACCGAAGTAGACAGACAGGATAGACATAGAGCCCATAGTAAAGTCAGATACATAAAATACTATAAGTCATAGAAAAGAGTAATAAGATACATACTTTAAAAAATAGAAAAAAAATATATGCAGATTATTATTCAGAATATGTGAATTTTACCAAAAAAGATGAAAAAAACGAGAAAACATTACTGTCAGGCAATTGAAAGGTAATTTTTGACAGGTTTGAAGCTTTATATTAAGAAGGACTGTAGTTATTAAGTTGATTATCTCTGCACTTAAAGTCCTTGCTCTATGAATATGCAAAACAGATATTTGCACTTAAATTCAAGTTCGTAATGAGAAAAAGGGAAAGGATTATGCAAATAAATTTACCATATTCGTTATGACTGCGCATAAAGTGGAATCATCGTTTATAAATGTAGGTGATTTATGGTTTGAATATATACAATTGATAGTACATATAGCATACACGATATATCGATTCAATCTATTTACCTATGTGCAAATATATTATTCTATTACTGGTATATATAATAATATATCTATATCTATTTTTATTACTAATGTTAAACATTAAGTAATATATATACCTACCTACCTAAACCTACCTACCCTATATATATATAAAAATATAGTATAATAA
>NW_020872096.1:374135-376635 GCF_003789085.1 Penaeus vannamei | reverse complement strand
CATCACAAAGAAGTGACTGACGTGATATTCTTCCCCAGAGTTACTGGTGCGAGGCTGATGGGCTGCTGATAGTCCTCACGGCGCTCGTGGGCTTGGCAATCTTCTACTTCCAGGTAGGTCTCAAGATTTCCTTATTCTGGTTGTGTGTGTGTGTGTGTGTGTGTGTGTGTGTGTGTGTGTGTGTGTGTGTGTGTGTGTGTGTGTGTGTGTGTGCGTGTGTGTGTGTGTGTGTGTGACTACGTATATGTCTCAAGATTTCCTTATTAGAAAGCACAGGAATATGAGGAAGTTATGGTTCTGGTTGTGTGTGTGTGTGTGTGTGTGTGTGTGTGTGTGTGTGTGTGTGCGTGTGTGTGTGTGTGTGTGTGCGCGCGCGCGCGTGTCTGACTACATATATGTCTCAAGATTTCATTATTCGAAAGTACAGGAGTATGAGGAAGAGAAGTTGTAAATGTGTTTTTTTTGACATAGATCACATGTATTTCTGACGAAGATATAATCGAAACCGGCTAAATACATCTCTTGTATTGTGAAGATATTCGTTCTCATTCATACCTTTCCACCTTTGTCAACATGAATAGTGTGTGTGTGTGTCTTTGTACGTGTCTGACTATATGTAAATATCGATATGTTGTTTCTAATTATGTTTATGGAGGCGATTTGAACCCACAAATATATTCCTTTTAGGTGTTAAAACGCCTTCTCGGCAAAAACCATCCTTTGGGCCGGGCGTTCAATACGTACGTGGTTGCCAGTGTGAACAGAATTTCTTCAAAGTGAGTTGTTTTTACTGTTTTTATTCTGTCATCATCAATCATCACCATCACCATCATCCATCACCCATCATCCATCATCCATCATCCACATCAATCATCATCTCACCATCATCATCATCATTCATCATCATCAATCATCATCATCACCACCACCACCACCACCATATCATCATCATCAATCATCTCCACCACACCATCATATCATCATCATCATCATCATCATCACCACCAACACCACATCATCAATCACCATCACCACCACCACCGCACCATCAGGATCATCATCACCACCACCACCATCATCACCATCACTACCACTACCATCATAATCACCACCACCATCATCATCATCACCATCACTACTAACACATCATCATCACCGTACTATCACCACATCATACCACCACCAATCACACCATCATCACCTTCACCACCACAAACCATCATCACCATCATTACCACCATCATCATCACCACTATCACCATCATCACCACAAACACCATCATCACCACCACCATTCACCACCACATCTATTAATACATCATCATCACCGCCACATTCACAACCACACTATCACCACCATCGCCATTCACACCACCATCATCACCATTATCATCATGAACCAGCATCATATGACCACACATCACCATCATTCTTCATCACCGTTATTATCATTCTTTATTCTTATTGTTATACTAACATAAACCTCCACACACCAACTGAACTCTCACTCTCTCACTCTCTCACTCTCTCACTCCTCTCTCTCTGTCTTCTCTCTCTCTCTCTCTCTCTCTCTCTCTCTCTCTCTCTCTCTCTCTCTCTTCTCTCACTCACTCTCTCGACTCTCTCCTCAACTCTTCTCACTCACACTCTCTCTCTCTCACATCTCTCTCTCTCTCTCTCTCTCCTTTCTCTCTCTCCTCTCCTCTCTCTCTCTCTTCTCTACTGTCTGTCTGTTGTCTGTCTGTCTCTCTCTTCTTCTGTCTGTCTGTCTGTCATCTCTCTCTCTCTCTCTCTCTCTCTCTCTCTCTCTCTCTCTCTCTTCCTCTCTCTCTCTCTCTCTCTCTCTCTCTCTCTTCTCTCTCTCTCTCTATCTACTCACTCACTCTTCTCTCTCTCTCTCTCCCTCTCTCTCTCTCTCTCTCTCACTCACTCATCACTCACTCACTCAACTCACTCACTCACTCCTCTCTCTTCCTCCTCTCTCTCTCTCTCCTCTCTCACTCTCTCTTCCTCTCCCTCCTCTCTCGCTTCACTCTCTCTCTCTCCCTCCTCTTCTCTCTTCTCTCTCTCTCTATCTTCTCTCTCTCTTCTCTCTCTCTCTCTCTCTCTCTCTCTCTCTCTCTCTCTCTTCTCTCTCTCTCTCTCTCTCTCTCTCTCTCTCTCTCTCCTCTCGATCTCTCTCTCTCTCTCTCTCTCCTCTCTCTCTCTCTCTCTCCTCTCTCTCTCTTTCCTCTCTCTCCCCCCTCTCCCCCCCTCTCCCTCTCTCTGTGTCTCTGTCTCTCAATCTCTCTCTCCTCTCTCATTCTCCCCCCTCCCTCTCTCTCTTTCTTTCTCTTTTCTCACTCTCCCCCTCTCAGGATCCCAAGGCTTCTCGTGGGTCTGGTGCTCCTCGCCGGCGGCCCTCGTCTTCGTGGTCCTCTCGACTCCTGGACAGACTTCGTGAGGCTTCAGTTCCCTGCTGCATCGTCCAACCCATCGTTGCCTTCGGGTTCCTCTTCCT
>NW_020872096.1:369889-374035 GCF_003789085.1 Penaeus vannamei | reverse complement strand
TGTCTACACACATTCACATTCACTTGTGTGTGTATATATATGTATGACGTTACCATCATTATAATAATTACAGCTATTCTTGACTTGACTTTTTTGCACATGAACTTTGCACATTTAAAATGCAGTGCATCTTATGGATGTCTCATCATCATGTTACCTGTTGTCAGTATTTGTTGTTTTTCATACTAATGGTGTTATTTGTGGTTGCATATACTCTTGCAGTTATGTTATTCTTTGTAATAGTGATAGTACTGTTATTATGTGAATATTATAGTCATTATATATTTATTTTATTATTTTGTTTTATGTTTATTAATCGATCATTACTACTACTACTACTACTACTACTATCATTATTATTGCTATTGTTGTTTTTATTTTTATTATTATTATTATCATTATCATTATCATTAACATTGTTATTGTCGTTGTTATTGTTATTGAAGTTGCTTTTATAATGATGATGATATTGAAATGGTTGTTTTGTTTTTTACGGATGTTGTGGTTGCAGTTTACATGATTGTCGATGCCGTCTTTTACTACTACTACTACTACTACTGCATTGCTATTATTATTGCTATTGTTATTTTTATCATTGCTGTTTTTATATATATTCTCAAAGATTCGACATACCTTCTTTTTTATTTTCTTTCAGTGTTTTAAGTTCATCAGTTGATTATTTTAATAGATATGAATATAATATAATAGGAAAACACGACGACAAATGGTAGGAATAAGGTTACTGGTAGTAATGTAAGAGATGCAAAAAAAGCTACGAATAAAAACTAATTCTTTTATTTTTCCTCCCACAGGAGTCCGTGCTGGGAGAAGGTTCAAACACAGAGAGATGCGTAACAGGAAAAAGAATAACGAAAACTTTTGAAAAAATAAAACAGAAATAAAGAAGGAAAACCGAGAAGAGGAGATCCCATCAACTAAGGAATTAAATGAAAATAGATTTGAAAGTAGAAGTGGGAAGGACTAAGGTACTATCCGTAAGCTGTTAGTACTTGGGGGAAAAGAAAATGTGATTCGCATCATCCTCAAAATAGGATTAGGATCGCAAACAGTAGAAAAAAAATCCGAATTGCTTTGTTTTATAACACTTGTTTTTTGTTGGTAGTTAACCAAGCCATCTCTCATCATGACTGACGAGAGACCGTTTGCGTGCACGTACTGCGGGAAGAGGTTCCGGTGGAAACAGAACATGAAGCAGCACCAGAGGAACCACACGGGAGACAAGCCGTTCCAGTGTTCGTACTGCAGCAAGAGGTTCGACTGGAAGCACAACTTAGCGACCCACGTGAGAGTCCACACGGGGGAAAGGCCGTTCAAGTGCACAGTCTGCGATAAAAATTTCACCCAAAAAGGTCATCTGAAAGAGCATGCCAGGATTCATAACGGCGAGAAGCCCTTCGAGTGCGCGGACTGCCAGAAAAGGTTCACTGCAAAGTCTTACTTGAAAAAACATGCATGCATACGAAAGCGTGTCAAGTGTGCTGTAGTTGTTGCACCGTGTTTGTGTTCCATCTGTGGCGCAGAATTTCAGACGAAGAGAGATCTGAAAATTCATAGGAACGCTCACAGAGCCAAGAAGATATTCAAGTGTTCACACTGCAACAAAGAAATGACTCAGAAATCACATTTAGAACAACATATGAGAATACATACTGGAGAAAGACCCTTCCAGTGTTCCTATTGTGCTAAGAGATTTGTGCAGAGCAGTGCCTTGTATCAGCATGAAAGATTTCATAGAAATGAGAGACCTTACACGTGTTCACACTGTGAGAAAAGTTTTAGTCAGAAAGGCCACCTGAGACTGCACATGAGAATTCACACAGGTGAAAGACCTTACCCGTGCATATATTGTGAAAAAAGGTTCTTTGCAAGTTCTGATCTGAAGAAGCATGTGAGACTTCACACAGGAGAAAAACTGCTTCCGTGCCCATATTGCAAGAAGAAGTTCGTATCAAAGGTCACTCTATCCAAGCATGTGGAAACCCACACAGCTGAGGAATTCGGGACTGCAGCTGTTATAAAAGACAGCACCAAAGAATCTCGAGTGAACAACTTATCAGCCCAAACAGAGGAACATCCAGAGAACACTTCCTGTGCGTCGGAAGGTGACCGGAGTGTGTACAGTCTTCGCCCTAGGTCGCAAAAGTCTTTCCACGATGTAGCCTGTGACAGAACTACCTCAGCGACCCATCGGGGGCCAGAAAAAGCATCCAGCGAAGAGGCTTTCATATTCATCAAGTCGGAGTATAAACCCATCTTTGTAAAGTCGGAAGAACCAACTAATGACATCAAAACGTATGACATGTATAGGACGTGTGTAATAGAAGAAAAAATTAAAGTAGAGGACAATATAACTGTAAAAGAAGAAATTGTGTCAGACTGAATGGTGATGAACACTTTTTATATGTGATTATTATTTATATGAAATTGTTGAATAGGGTGCTACGCGGAGAAAGAGTTGACATGGGTTAATTGTAATTCGCTAGAAAATGCCATGTGAACATATAATAACAAACTATAGTCAGAACTATTTTTTCTCTATTAATGCAATATGAATTGTCTACTTTTTAAAGTATGCAAACTAGTATGGTTAGTGTAAAAGAGAAAAGAATTCCTTTGTGTACACTTTCTTTGGTTGTTATCGATGTTAAAGTATATTTCTTGGCTCCATAATGGTTGAAAAGTTGTAGCGCTTGTAAGCATAATACCGATATTCATACTATTTATACAGTTTGTCTAGAAATAGTTAAATGGATCACGCTGGACTGTGACCATAGAATGCTTGGCCATGTCCATGTGCTGAGGAGGAGAGGGCCAGGGGGGACTAAGAGTAGTTTACCAGTTGGCTTAGGCTAGTGATTCCCAAACTTTTTCCTTCTGGCACCCCCTTGGCTTTCGTCTGGATTCCCTTCTTATAGACATGCGAACACACTTTATTTTTATTTTGGTATGCTTCAGATCGATAGTAGAAAGATGTACCCTCATGTTTCTGACATTTTGTCATTCAGATTTTATAAAAGAAGACTACACCACCCCAAGTAGATCCAGTGCCCATTTTAGAACCAAAGGCTTAGGTTCTGTTGAATCACTAAATCACTCTACCATCTCTACCCTCACCCTGCCCTTCACTTACTGAGCTGTTAGGATGCTGGATCTATTCTTCGTGCAACTGCTAAAAAGCAGCAGATCGATGTCTGTGAAGTGGCTTAGCACTTTTTTTGTATAGTAATTGTAAGCCATGCTGCGTAATAGAAAGGGTCAGAGAATGAAGGTCAAATTGCTGGTATTGAGAATAGAATGGATTTGGCGAGGTGGCGCATTTGACCCTTTTAGAACGCAGCCTCAAAGTCTTGCTCAAAGTGCCCTTCTGAGTCTGTGTCCTTTGTAAATTATGTGTCATGTAATGCATGCTCTCTTTTAGTAAAATAAACTGTTGATCAATTTTATTGTCTATCCTTAGTATCTAATTTTCCCAATATGCTGTGTTTACAATTGTTTAAAGATAAATAGATGGATAGATATACATAGGTACACACACACAGACATATATTTTATCTCATTGCTGTGCATGCTCCCACCAATGTTTGCAAACTCGATGAGAAAGATACTTTCTACGCCAAGCTCATCCGTGACAGACAAACAAATGACCCTGACAAGACATTCGCATTGTACTGGGTGACTTCATTGCGGTCTCCTGTTGTGGTCGAGCTGGCTGCGAGATGTCTGTCGGTCCCCATGGCTCTCAGTAGCGAGAACAGCCTCATTGTCTGGGAAGTTGCTACGCCCCAGTAATTGAGTATTTCTCGCTCCTGGTATCAGAACTCTAACCCACATTTCTGGAGCGATTGGTACTGTGGCTAAGGCAACCGACCTCATTCTTGTTAGCACTCGCTGGAGGATTTTCATGAACAGCAGGGTTTACTGCAGACTATAAGAAAGATAGGAAAGCATGTATCACACCGATTAAGAAAAATGTGAGGTCCAAATCTTCATATAGCACCAACTATTATTCAGATATGTAACAGAAAAGAGAACGTTTATAGGGGCTATAAATTTATATAGATTTTTTAAAAATCGTTTTACTTCCAAAGGTTTAGTTTCGGTTGATGTCTTGTTTTTCAATAAGAG
>NW_020872096.1:352389-357389 GCF_003789085.1 Penaeus vannamei | reverse complement strand
GCTGCCGCCCCCCAACCCCGCCGAGGAAACAAAACCTCCACCACGTATTCACGGCAGGCTAGAGCGTTACACAGTCATCGTCGATGTCGGAGCAGGGGGCGTATTACCTCGTAAGATTCTCACTGAATCAGCATATTAACCTTATTATAGTCAGCATTGTATATAGAGAGACGATTGTAGTATAATCAGGATAAACACGGTGGCCCGCCCTCGTCGGCGGGTTTTGCGCCTTTTTCGATGATTCGAGGCGCGCGAGTCGCCAGTCAGTCGAGAGTGTGGAGGGTGCTCGTACTCCGAGACGGATTTTCTGCGCGAGATTGCCATTAGCCAAGAAAAAATGCTAGATATGTGCTTCCGCCACGGCCTCCTTCGTCGTGAGAAAGATTGCGGCAGGTGCGGGCAGCCAGCACGCCTAGACCTGAAGAAGAAAAGATTCAGGCGTGATAGGGCCGTGGCGGTCAGGAAGCAGAAGAGGCAGAGGTGTGACTGGTCTGCTTCGATGTTCGTGGGCTCTTTCTTTGCGCAATCTCAAAGCACCCTGCCTCCTTCACATTTTGCGGCAAAGGAGCACCCTCCCTAGTAATTAGCGGCATTAATAAATCAGGTTAGTACCTTAAAAATCCTAGGTTATTGTAGGTTATCGGCTCCGCATCTAGTTCGTGTGCTCTCTATCCTGCCGTGAATACGTGGTGGAGGTTTTGTTTCCTTGGCGGGGGTTGGGGGCAGCAGCCCCCCCAGGGGGGGGCCGCAGGGTGCGCAGCCCCCTGCAATGGAAAGTCATGTGAATAACTATGATTATTTTCACTGTGAGGTTAAATTATTAGGGTAATTTTCTATATTACGTCCGGCGCTCCGACATCGTCGCCCCCGCAATCGGGACCAAGTTTGTCGCTAACGGGGGGTTAGCGCGCAATAAAACCTATCTATTTGCATTGTATAGAGTGAGAGGAATCCAACGATACCAAAATCGTCGATATCGGGGATGCGAACGTAATATAGTAATTACTATATATATATATATATATATATATATATATATATATATATACTATATATATATATATATATATATATATATATATATATATATATATATATATATATTTTCTCCTTTTTCTCAATGCTCTCGGCAGACGGGCAGTGTATCGTGCAGGGAGCGGGCGCCTCCTCTGAGCACCCATTCGTCGGCGCGCAGTGGTTTTACAAATGGAACATTAACCGAGCTTTCAAACGCCCAGTTCAAGGCTCCACCAATACATATTCTGGGTGAGTGTAGCTGTGGTTACTATAAAGGGAAAGTCTACCTTGGCAGTCTTACCCATTCAAGAAAAAAATATTTGTTGATCATTCAGGCAGATACTGTTGTTAGGCAAAGAAAGCTCACTGATTACTGTAGATTGTTGCAGTGAAACATCTGAAAATCGCAAAATGCAAGTACAAATATATGCATTATATATAGTTTGTTTAATCTGAATATATAAGAGACCCCGCCTGAACTCATTTGAATAACTATTTGTATCACAAGTTTATGCATTTTCATCACCTTGATTGCGTTTCTCAGATGCCACTAATTGTATGCGTGATCAAAAAGTTTAAGATTTTGTCGGACTTTCCTTTTTTTAAGAATGTTTAGCTGTATAATTGGGAGAGCTGTGATGATGCTTTTATGATTAATTATCTAATTTTCATCTTTTCATGATAACGTTTCTCATGCACCAGTAATCATTATAATACCGGTATATGTGATCGGATCTTTTGAGCTATTGTCGCATTTGATATTTCTATTGAAAAATGGTATTGGTAGCATCACCGTTACACGACGGTTTTATAAACGAAATATGACTGGCTAGCTGCCATCGCAAATGCTCCTCACCTGTGTATGGCCATACGATTTTTATTTATTTGTTTATTTTATTTTATTTTATTTTATTTATTTTTTATTTATTTATTTATTTTATTTTTATTTATTATTATTTATTTATTTATTTATTTATTTATATTTATTTATTTATTTATTTATTTATTTATTTATTATTATTATTATTATTATTTTTTTTAGCTTTTCCTAACACTTATCAGTTTGGTGCACTTTCATACATGCTCAAATATTTTTTGCGAACATTATTGAAACCCGTTGAAACGTGTTACACACCTCTAGGTTGATAGAGATTCATTTCAATCAGCCAATCAGATCGCGATACCCTTCACATATATTTCACGTACGTCTCAGATCAGGTATTCATGTTTTAATTTGTTACGAATCGTATCGTCTGTTTCTTAATATGAAATTTATATTAAATTATGTATGAAATGTTGCAGTGCCTTGTCAGGTTTACATCAAATATGTCCACTCCATATGGGTAAAATTTGAAGTTAATCGTTACGGTTGCTGAAACATGGTAAGAATTTCCAACGTGTCCGAGTCACATGATGTGGCATTGACTTCGATGGAATGGTTGTTGTGTTACAGGCACTAATAAAAGTTAAATGCCTGTAATCATTAGAATTATCCAGTAGATATTCGGACATGGAGCGGTATTTACGATCAGATTCAAAACAAAGCTACACATTTTAATTTTCCATGTGAAGAACAATGGATATAAAAACTAGAAAAATGATGTTTTGTCTAAATCGGAGGAATACACTCGAATTTTTTTTTTTTACAGCCTTGCGAAGCGAAGAGTGATGTGCAAATAACCGTTATTAATTACAGACTAGCCATGTATTTTTTCCCATTTTATTTGAAGCTTCCATAATGTTTTGCTTATAATTTGAAATCATACCAGCATACTATGTAATATAATGGTTTTACTATGACTTTATGTGAAATATTGGAAAAACTTTTTTTCAAAGCTGTTTATGTTAGAACAAATTTCGATGATTCAGTATTTTGTACCAACCACGGGCTATCAAACAATCTATCAATGTCTGAGGCTTCGGAATGCCACAGAAAATGCTTTTTATGCCGGACAAAGTAGCCTGTTTTATCAAAAATAATTACTATGTGAAAAAATAGGAAATATATATATAGAAAAAGTACAGGAACCTCCTGTTTTCAGCACTGTAACAATGCAATTAACAGAACTGTACAAAAAGAATTGCTAAGCTAACCACTTCTTATACTTGTTCTGAATTCAAAATTATAGCTTCTACTTCTATTTTTTATTGCACATTCATGATAAGAGAAATATTCGCATTTAAAAAAAATATCCGGAATTAAATGCATTATAATATATTCTTATACAATACTTGTTACAAAGACGTTACTAGCTAATAAATCAACGCGGTTTGTCTATACCTGTAACGACAAGGGGCGTGACATCCTATATATCCAATCCGAATGCACTGTACCTTTGTTTACCTGTGTGTCATATTCTCAGATAACTCCTTTCTGTATCATTGTATTTCCTTTTCATGCGTTTCATTCAATCGCTTAATCACTTTCTTCATATTATGACTCCTCATCAGCTCCCCCTCCTTTCTCTATCATTGTATTTCTCTTTCATGTGACTCATTCAATCGCTTAAATCCCTTTCTCTCCATATTACGTCCCCCACTCCTCACCAGCTCCCCCGTGACCCATGCCGTAGACGAGAGAGGGTGTCTCACGTGGTCCTCTTCCTACACCGAATGCTGTTACGTCACGTACCAGACCACCGGGGCCTGGCTGGTGATTGACCTCGGGACGCCGCTCAGAGTGCACGTCGTAGTCATCGGGAGTAAAAAATTCTTCACAGACACTGAGGTAACGGTTGCTGATGAGAGGATCATGATGTTACGAGGTAATTGCGGGACGATGCAGTTAGTGTGAATGGAAAAAAAATGCTCCATGTTGATACTATTGTTTAAAAAAAAAAAACGATGTACAAACTGGATTTATTGAAATATACTCAATGAGTCTTGTACATTGTGATATTTTCTACCATGTCATTAGGGATGATGAGGTAGTTATTGCAATGGAGATTGTGAGGGGATTGCACTTGGAAGAAGGTAGGGCTGATTATCATGGCGATAATGATCATTAGGTAATGATTGACATCATTAAAGGACTGGCAATAGATGAAGATAGTGACGGGTATGAAGTAAAAGGGAAAGTGAGGTAATAATTGTGATGAGGATAAGATAATGGAGACACTAAGGTAGTGATTGTGTTTAGGTAAGGTAATGGGTATATTAGAATAATGTTTGACTTAGGGGGGGGGGGCTAGTGACAGTGATAGGAGTTAATCAGAATAGTGAGGAAGTTACTGTAATGGAATTGGGAGTAACAGGGATTACTGATGACATCAATAATTGTAATGATAGTATAAAGGGCAAGTGACAGTGACATTGATAATTATTGATATGGCATTAATGTGAACAACAGAGCAATAATATTAATACCAGTCCATGTTTTGACAATGTAATTGATTTTACTAATTATTAGCTGCAATAATGGGATTGTGCTGGCAATAATGGCACCACGGAGTTAGGGAAAATATATACGAGGTATGGTCGAAAAGTATAAAATTGAAACCACATGAAACTGAAAACTCATTCCGTACCAGCATTTTCTGTACACCTATCCCGTTTTTCTTCCCACTGCTGGAAACATTTTGAAGTCCTCTTAAATTACAATTATTAACTGGTTTTGAATACACATGTTTAGAACTTTGTGTATGTGTGCTCAGGGAAGTGTTTACATCAGTGAGGATATCACTGACCTTAGTGTGAATTAAAAGGATGAACGATTCACCAATTCTACAAACACGGGTTTCAATTTAAAGTAAAATATATATATATATATATATATATATATATATATATATATATATCATAATCAAATCTTTTCGATCAGGTATATGATTTTATTCATGGGTTTGTCTTTTTCTTTCATTGTCCATTTGTCTTTACCATTTCAATGCTGGACTATCACGAATTCCATTTACTCATTATAACAGCCAGCTGCATGGCAATTACCGAAGGTGTATGCTAAACTAGTCATCCCGTGATTGGTATTT
>NW_020872096.1:335294-347794 GCF_003789085.1 Penaeus vannamei | reverse complement strand
GCGTACGTATGTGAACGTGCATGTGTGCGTGCGTACGTACGTGCGTGTGCGTACGTACGTGTGCGTACGTACATGTACGTGCATGTGTGCGTGCGTACGTGTACGTGCATGTGTGCGTACGTACGTGTACGTGCATGTGCGTACGTACGTGTACGTGCATGTGTGCGTGCGTACGTGTACGTGCATGTGTGCGTACGTGTACGTGCATGTGTGCGTACGTGTACGTGCATGTGTGCGTACGTGTACGTGCATGTGTGCGTACGTGCATGTGTGCGTACGTGTACGTGCATGTGTGCGTACGTGTACGTGCATGTGTGCGTGCGTAGTACGTGTACGTGCATGTGTGCGTACGTACATGTACGTGCGCGTGTGCGTACGTGTACGTGCATGTGTGCGTAAGTACATGTACGTGCGTGTGCGTACGTGTACGTGCATGTGTGCGTAAGTACATGTACGTGCGTGTGCGTACGTGCATGTGTGCGTGCGTACGTACGTGTACGTGCATGTGTGCGTGCGTACGTGTGTGTACGTGCATGTGTGCATACGTACGTGCATGTGTGCGTGCGTACGTACGTGTACGTGCATGTGTGCGTGCGTACGTACGTGTACGTGCATGTGTGCGTGCGTACGTACGTGTACGTGCATGTGTGCGTGCGTACGTACGTGTACGTGCATGTGTGCGTGCGTACGTACGTGTACGTGCATGTGTGCGTGCGTACGTACGTGCATGTGTGCGTGCGTACGTACGTGTACGTGCATGTGTGCGTGCGTACGTACGTGTACGTGCATGTGTGCGTGCGTGCGTACGTGTACGTGCATGTGTGCGTGCGTACGTACGTGTACGTGCATGTGTGCGTGCGTACGTGCATGTGTGCGTGCGTACTGCATGTGTGCGAGCGTACGTACGTGTGCGTGCGTGCGTACGTGCATGTGTGCGTGCGTGCGTACGTGTACGTGCATGTGAGCGTGCGTACGTGTACGTGCATGTGTGCGTGCGTACGTGTACGTGCATGTGTGCGTACGTACGTGCACGTGCATGTGTGCGTGCGTATGTGTACATGCATGTGTGCGTGCGTACGTGTACGTGCATGTGTGCGTGCGTACGTACGTGTACGTGCATGTGTGCGTGCGTACGTACGTGTACGTGCATGTGTGCGTGCGTACGTACGTGTACGTGCATGTGTGCGTGCATACGTACGTGTACGTGCATGTGCGTGCATACATACGTGTACGTGCATGTGTGCGTGCATACGTGTGCGCGCGTGCGTGTGTACGTATGTACATGTGCGCGTGTATGTGTACGTGCATGTGTGCGTGCATACGTGTGCGCGCGTGCGTGTGTACGTATGTACATGTGCGCGTGTATACGTACATACATGTGCGCGTGTCCGTACATACATATGCCCGTGTAAATAACATACATGTACGCATGTACGTATATACATGTGCACGTGTATGTACCAAAACGTGTGCATGTACATACGAACACATATGCGTATACATACGTACACATGCACGTGTACACACGTACGTGTGCATGTGTACGTGCATGTGTACATGCATGTACATACATACATGTGTATGTACGTACGTGTATGTACATACATGTGCATGTGTACGTGTACGTACATACATGTGCGCATGTACGTACGTACATACATGTGTACGTACATACATGTGCGCATATACGTACGTACATGTGCATGTCTACGTACATGTGTGCATATACGTACATACATGTGCGTGTGTACGTACATACATGTGCGTGTGTACGTACATACATGTGCGTGTACGTACATACATGTGCGTGTGTATGTACATACATGTGCGTGTGTACGTACATACATGTGCGTGTGTACGTACATACATGTGCGTGTGTACGTACATACATGTGCATGTGTACGTACATACATGTGCGTGTACGTACATACATGTGCATGTGTACGTACATACATGTGCGTGTGTACGTACATACATGTGCGCATGTACGTACATACATGTGCATGTGTACATACATACATGTGCGCGTGTACATACATACATGTGCGCATGTACATACACACATGTGCGCATGTATGTACATACATGTGCGCGTGTACGTACATACATGTGCGTGTATGTACATACATGTGCGTGTATGTACATACATGTGCGTGTGTATGTACATACATGTGCACGTGTATGTACATACATGTGCACGTGTATGTACATACATGTGCACGTGTATGTACATACATGTGCACGTGTATGTACATACATGTGCACGTGTATGTACATACATGTGCACGTGTATGTACATACATGTGCACATGTACGTACATACATGTGCACATGTACATACATAACATGTGCGCGTGTACGTACATACATATGCGCGTGTACGTACATACATGTGTGCATGTACGTACATACATGTGTGCGTGTACGTACATACATGTGTGCGTATACGTACATACATGTGTGCGTGTACATACATACATGTGTGCGTGTACATACATACATGTGTGCATGTACGTACATACATGTGTGTGTACGTACATACATGTGTGTGTACGTACATACATGTGTGCGTGTATGTACATACATGTGTGTGTATGTACATACATATGCATGTATGTATGTACGCACATATGTGAAATACGTACATGTGTGTGCATACATATGTACGTACGTGTGCATCTTTACATGCGTGTGCATATGCGTGCTTGTGTAAATGCGCGTAAATGCATCTGTACACACTTGCATGCTGACATGTATTTGTTTATACATATATTGGGAGTATGCAGGAGCAACAAAAATATTCTTTTCACTTTAACTACAAGTATGCTTCCTGGACTGTTTTGTGGTTTTTGAATCACATGGAATGACAGCTTAATATATACACACATTAGTCCAGGTGTATCTAGTTGTCCAGATGTCTATACATATGCATATGTATTCTTATTTCCACTTTACTCTATGGATCTTATAATTATCATTCATACAATTGGTATAAAGGTTAATTCATATAAGAAACATGCATGAAAGTAGATCTTTATGAAAAATTCAGCTTCTGTCAGTTACTTCAATAGGATATATAGGGTAGAACATACTATACATTTAAAGACAATCTGCTTGATCAAATATTGCTCCTCAGCAGTATTTCACTGAAGCCAGTATGAAAATGGCTTCACTTCTGCATGATATTACACACACACTGTTAATGTTATCAGGATGAAGTTGATCATACAGACCCTAAAAAAAAATTAAATAAATAAAAATATATTCAGACCACACAATATCAAGCGTGAAATCATCCCTCAGCTCTGGGCAAGATGAACAGTATCCTCATCCCCAGAACTGCTCATCTTGACTGTTACATCGCCGGTGGGGATGTGAAGGGATAGTAGTGAACACATCAAGGTTAATAAAATCCGCTGGAATGATATACCCATCCTCATATTCAATTGGAATTTAATATTACTGTTATACAGTCTCCCATATTCCCTGCAGGCCTCTTGACACCACCAAAAAAAATTTTGAATGCACAAAAAATCCAATTATAAAATTCAACTGAATAAAAAGTACAGCTTATTAGAAATCATCAGGAAGAGTATAAAGCAGTATAGGAAAGGAGACAAGAGTAAAATCAAGGATTAAAATTAGAAAAATTATGGAGGAGGAAAAGAAGTGGTTTCTCAATGGCAGTTTGAGACTATACCACACTGATGAATTTCTGAGCATTTGTCGGCCTATCAAGAGGAAATGATGTCGGACTGTGGATACAGCAAAGAAGCTCCTCCAGTTCCCAAGGAAAGAAAAGTGATCCTGGGACTCTCCAAAACCAGCCCTTTTCTAAATACACTTTCCCGAAGCATCCTCCCTTCTACACATCTGGCTTCAATGGGGCTTGTATTTCCTAGAGTGGAGTTTTGCTAGTCTCCTTTCTTCACCACTGTTGCAGTCTCTTTATCAGCCTTCTTCTTCTTCTTTGAATTCTTGTTACTAACAGAAGAGATGATCAGTTGCTGAAAAAAAGGCATTTTGTATCATCAATCTTGGCATTAAAACCATGCTAAATTTGTTTGATGTGCTGGGGCTCCTTAGCTCTGAGTATTGCAAAATTTGTATCAGACATTTACTTATACCTATTGATATTCAATTCAAGGCTCTCATCCCTATGAAAATCTGACCACAAATGTATTCACAGCTATTCATAAAGTATAGCCACTGTAAATAATAATAAACAAATTGACAATTTTATCATAAAAATTTACTTTCACCTACCAGTTTTTTCTAATCTATCATGAATTACAATAAACATTTATATTGACAAATGTAGAGTGAATATCTTTACAATACAATACATGTATTTCTGATGGAGAGGTGTTCAAAACCACTCAAATCTCTTGTATTGTAAAGATATTAATTCTCATTCACACATTTTCTACATAATTAAAAAGTTACTTACACCTGTTATTCATCTATTGTTTATATTTCAAATCTTTAGCGGTTCCCAAGCAAGCCTACAAAGCTTGACATGAAAAAACCTTAGCTTTATATAAAAGGGTTCTCACAAAGCTTTTCACATAACAAAACTTTAACTGTAGAGAAAAGGGGCCCCTAAAGTTCTTCACAAGAACAAACCTAAGATATATGTAAAAAGGTTCTCAAAGCTTTTCACATGGCAAAACTTTAGCTGTATAGAAAAGGGGCCTACAAAGCTTTTCACAAACAAACCTAGGCTGAATATAAAAGGTTTACATAATAAAGCAAATAGTACAGTAACTTATTAATACACAATGTAGGACTACATATGAAGGACCTATAACTGCCAGATTTGTACACTTTCCTAAAGTAAATACCAAGCCACAGAGTTTACATCTTACACAAACAGTAGAGTAAAACACAGAGCACAAGAACATGCATACCTTCAGTTCAGGATCTTCAATCTTGTATTGGGACTCAAATGATTCAAGATCAAATGGCAATCCTGTAATCCTGTGTTGTCCACCTGGCATTAAGAGGACAGTGAACTTGAACTGTGCAACAAATTCTCCTTTCTGAAAGAAGAAAAAAATGTTATATATACATACATTATATTATACTATATTATATATATATATATATATATTATATATATATATTTATATATATTATATATATAAAATTCAAAGTTTCTGCTATACAGCAAATAATATACACTCAATGATAGTTCCTGACAAGAGCCTATGGGTTTTGGCAAGACCAATAAAGGCTTTCAATAAAAATATAGACTATATAGACTATTCTGTAATTATTTGATTTTCTTTTCCATGCAACTGGATGGATTGCTGACCATATGATCCACACATCCATATAAACAGACAAATTGCAGATCCCACAACTTTATTCTCTGCATCTTTCTTCACAACACATTTTCACAATGATGATAATGAAACAAACTTACCCGTTCCACAAGACTGGATATGGATCAATCAACTTGTGAGATACGCATTCTAGGACACCCTGTTGCTTTTCTCATCCTCAAATAATCGCAAATTGAAAGGCATATCACGGTAGCCTTTCTGGACCTGTGGGAGGGAAAAAATATATATAATTAAGTTTTGCACTGCATTTTCCTTACCTCTATTCATCTTTAGTTCAGTAAACCTATAAAGTACCAACTTCACAACAGAGATCAAAAATAGTTCAAACAATATATTCACAACAAACCTGAGCGAAGAATTCTCGGGATGCCTTTAACTTAGATGGTAAACTTCATCAGTTTTCCTAAATATTGTAACACGTGCATCCATCTCCCTGCCCTGCAATGAATAGAATTAGAAGCTAAAATGATTTTGATGTGCAACAAGTGAAAATGGTAGTTTTAGGCCCAGATTATTATAAAAAATATATTATTATTATTATTATTAGTTATTATAAATAATAATTTAAAAAAAACACGTTCAATAACGTAAAACAAGATATTAATAAACTATTGCCCATTTAGAAGGCATCAGATGGCACCTGCGAAACTTTCATCAGGGGTCTGACATCCAAACACTGGATATAGCATGCTATCATCATCTGCCAAACATCTTAAACCATACAAAGTTAGCAATACATGATTCAACATACCTGGCCTTCTCTGTGGAAACAATGACATCTACTGCATAAACTTCATGTGTTTCAAGGTCTGTTTTTCTACTTCTTCCGCTGTGCTTCTGTTGGGTTCTGGATAATAGTCTTTTCACCATCAATACGTCCGCTGTTGAAGCTGGAAAGACAACATGCCTTCCACCGGTTTACACTTAAAGGTCTTGCTAATCTTTGTGACGGTACTGTAACAGCAAAGTTCTGGTTGCCAGGTTTCACAAGTCGAAGTGCAGCCTCTGAAGAATAATATGCAGCTAGAATCGCATCAGCTTTCCGTCCAGTAACCTATTGAAAAGAAAGACAGCATCTATTAGCAACATATCCTTGGAGTTTACATATAAAAATCTTATGGAATAACTATGACCCAGGCAGCAAAGAGGAAAATAGTATTTCTTCTCAGACAGCTATAAAACTTATTTGCATGAATATTACTGATATCTATACATATAAATCTGTATCTAGCTACATATGCAGAAGTGCCCAAGGAACATCCTGATGAGTTTGCTCCATAACTCTTACAGACATGTCCTCCAAAATATATTTATGAATTTTTGAGTTCTAAGGCCTGTCCACACAAGCAAACATGATTAGCTGACGGAGTAGAGATGATATTAAAGATGGACAAACTACCTCCACAAGCAATTTCTTGCCTGTGACATTCCATGGCCTTGTGTTTACTGATCAAGCCCACCTGTGTGAACAGGTCTTTACCCCTGCTAGCTACATGTAAGCATGTTCTCTGATACTAGGGATATGCTAAGGATTTGGATGTGAAAAAATAGCTTTAACCAGTGATATATATGTAAAATAAGTGAGGCTAAGACTTTAGAATTTATATATTACTACCATATAGTGTCTGGGGGTATTGTGTCTTCATACTTTTATAATACAACCTGTAAAGTCCTATTCACCATGACTGTGGCTAATTACAGCTTTTGAACATGGCTTATTCCCCAGTCATGGATGGTTCATCAAAAAGTGGCAGAATTTTTTCCCAGTAACTCATTCCAACTGAAAGAAATATATAAACAGCCACTAACATACTGTGTGAAAAGTTTCCACCAGCTACACCCACAATGACAACCCCACATCCATACTCCCCCCTTTGCGGGGCCCCCTGGCTTCCCATTCTGCCATTTTAGGGGATACATACTTGTTGACCACTTTTGAAAAACAACCCATCTCAGGATGAGCTAAATTTTAACCTCCTTTTCGAGGTCCTTTGCAGGCTTTTTCAGTTATTTTACTGCTTTTTCTCAAGCTTGATAAAAATATCAACCTATGTCTGGACTGGCAAAGATGTCACCCCCCCTTTCCAGGGTCCAGTACAATAAAACAAATATTTAGTCAGCAAAATCATTGGGCAAGAAACAAGGGCTTCTACACTCCATAATAGAATTTCTAATGCTACTAAAGTGCCACAAAAGCTCATGGAATTATGGGAAGGACATAGCTATTGCATTCAAAGACAGGAAAAGCAAATGAGAAGTGTCAATTTGTTGACTAAGGATGTAACCAGTCATGAAACTCGATGAATCAAAGGAAATTGTAAACAGGGTGATGAGAATATCCAATATGTCCAAAGTATAGTGCTGTTAACCGAGATGAACCCCCCATTTTAATTTTTTTTGTGAAAAAAAATATACAAATAAAAAAATATATATTGTTACTTCTCTAGCTGGGGATTGATGCCGAAAAATTACCCCTTTTGCAAAGAAATCACTAACACACATGCAGTCCACCACCCCAAAGTTAGGCATTTCTTTGCCTGAACCCATCATGAAATTTTGTTTTACTACCTCTATCTTTATATTTGTAATTGACTTTTCTTCTCTGCTATTATTTTTGTGCTTTCAACAGATGTAAATCCAAATGTGCCTTATAAACTATAGCTCCAAGTATATAAGCATTGGCATCTTCTGTATGCATCAATAAAGTTAATACTGCATATTGATAATGAGATGTTTTCTACAGAAAAAATATATACATATACATATACAACATATTAACGAGCACTACTGCAAACCATGCGAATGCAAAGATGGATTAACCCCTTAGACATGAAGGAATATTGCTAAAACCCCTTCTGGGCACTAAAGGAGTCATATCACACTCCAAGCGGTTAGTGCACTTGTGGCGAGTCTCTTCCGTCACCCTAGCCTTCACTCATGACAGCAAGTTCGCGTGACCCGGGCCTCGGCCAATTTCCCCAACTACAGCATGCTCACGTCACTCATCCCTTGACTCAAGTTTTTCTATGATGTGACTGCAACATCATCCGGGTCCAATGAGAAAGTAATAATCATATATCATACGGTGACATTGTATCATGAAGCTATTATATCTATCAGGACTAATAAAATAAAACTGGCTCCCAGTAACCGTTGAAGTTTACAGACATTTCAAAGGAAGGTGAAAACAACTATTCATAAAATCAAATCATATTTGGATTTTCTCTGATAGCTCTTCCTAGTGTATGATCAAGGGGCACAAGTAGGGTCACTTTCTCAGGATGGAGCCAATGAGGATCATAAATTTTTGTGTGGTATTTAATTCACTATAGTTTTAAAAATTTGAAAATAAATATTAAAACATTTCCTTCTTATTGCATTAAAATCCTGCATAAGATGGGAATCTTTTCGAAACTCCAAAATAATATTGCCTGTCCTATGTCTGCAAACTCTGTAAATCTATATTGGATTTCACTTTTTTCCTTTTCACTGATTAGTGTTATACCTGCAGTTAGAATATCCCACAATTTATTAGAATACATATTGATGAATATTCAAAAGCATTTGACACAAAAATATCAGAACTTGTTTAATCATTACTAAGAATAAGAGTTAATAGTTAAAGGTCATAATAAATAAATGTGCTAGAAAAAAGTTAATGGTAACTCCACTATGTAATAAAAGAAGTTGATGATGACATTACTATGTATCAATATGTAACTGGGGGATTAACTACTTTTGCGCATGTGGAGAATTAAAATTTGTGTTTAAAGCCATTCCTGGTCTAGAGGTGTATCAAGAGTTGTGCCCGGACATTGCCACTGCACATGCACACTAGAAATCTGGATTTAACTTTAATACAGGATTAACTTTAATGGCGTGTACAGACTATATATGGTGTATAAAAAGAAAACTTGGACCATTAAAAATTAAATGACAATCCAATGTTCCTTCATAACTAGGGAGTTGGAAGGTATCTTGTCAATAACTGATATATTATATTTCTTTAATTTACTAAAAGAATATCATGTAAAATGTTCACTGACTTTTCTTGAGAGTGTAATCTAAATGTTCCTACTTATACACAATACAAGTATACTACTTATCAATACACAAATGCAATTCCAAGCTATAATCTAGTTAGTTTTCAAAAGTTAAATTTAAGTATCAGTCAATAATATTTACCTTGCTTTCTTTTGAAGCACCAACAACAACAGTGTGGCCAACTACTGCAATCAACCCATCTAAGTGGGCACCCATGTCAATTTTGACCATATCGCCATTCTTCAGTGTGCTGTCCTTGTCCGAGAACAGAGGTGAATAGTGGTTGATGCAGTTATTAACTGAAACACACACTGGAAAAGCAAGACCTTTTTTCATGGTCTTCTCCTTCTTGAATACTTTATTGCATTCCTCCATTAGCATTTTGTCACCCTCAACACAGATGCCACGAACTGATGCATCAGGGACGCACATTTCCACAAGCTTCTTCAACGTCCCTGCAATAAAAAAGAAGGTGCAAGAATTCTGACAGCTATCTCAAGAATCTTCTAAATCTACTTTTATTAATTCTAGTAATCATATAATACTAAAATTGTAAATAAAATGGTGTTATAAACAATTTACTGGATAAATTCCCAATTAGGTATATGAAAAAAAATCAAACTAGTTGATTGGTGCCCAATTTAACAGTTCTCTCTTTCTGCCACCTGTTGCTTTGAAATATTGAAATGAACGTAAGACAAATTAGTGATTTAGGTAAATTCACATTTATTCATTACAACTGAGCTTATTGGTGAGCTCTGCATCTCCTAAACCTTGTCAATAAGCATCTCATAATCAATAATTAGGACAATTGATAATACCACTCCACACATTAGTTAAGTGCAGAGACGAGAACTGCATAAGCTATTTTCAAAATCAGTACAATTAGATTTTGTTACTGGACACTAAATACAAAAATATGTACATATACTGCCCACCACAAAATCTTATGGTAATTCTTTACAGTACAGACACACTTGCCAGAGATTAACTCAGTCACAATATTTGCTCATCAATCCAAGTTCCCATGACTGGGCGTGCCCGATTGCGTAAAGGAAAGCTTGAAGGGGGGCTCTGCCTTCAACACCCCTTCCAGGAAACACTGTCTTTACCTTAGTATGCACGGATATACAGAGCTGAAACTCGGGAGCTCAAGAGTGCATTTTAGGCTGTGAGGAGCGCTTTCTGCAATAATTTTTCTTCATATGTGGTGTTGCCATTTGTGCTGACAGATTATTTCCGTAGACAAATGTAGACCAACTTTTTGTCCTCTACAAAAATATCTTTAATATGCCCAAGGTTAGTCCATCTATACTGTTAAGATTAACAAATTTTATCAAGTTCCTAGAAATACAATGACCTTTACATATAAAACAATCTTGAGAAATAACAGTAAGACCTCAGTATAACATCTCATGAAAGCAAAAATTACCTTCAATATAAAATGCACTAGAAATTTGCAAATTACTCCCTCTCCCTCTTTACCAAATCCCCAACACTAACTGCAAAGTAAAACCAGTTCTTAATGTTGTGACATATTATAATTTATCTGTATATGGACTATCCCTAGACATCCTGAGACATATCTGGGGGGTTGGAATACTTACTGAAAAATAAAACCATTTCTAAACAATACAAAGACTAAATTTACTCTTTGTACAACCTTAAATTGAAGGTACCATATGGCCAAAGTTTCTATTAAAATTTCAACTGCACTCTTTACCTTTAAAAAAATATTCAAAATTTGAAAATTTTATTCTTATGCTTTCTAACTGATTTATATTCACTTGAGATCAATATATAACTGCAAAATTTAATAAGAGAAATCCATTTTCCTAAGGACTTTAATATAACAATTAGCTACAAGAATCCTTACTCAAACAGGGACTCAAAGTTCGGACAAGCTTTGAAAAGCAAAAAAGTACATTTTAAGGCTACTGAAAAAGTGAAAATTAGCTAGCACATAAATATGCAGTTCAAGTGTGATAAGTATATATGCAAGTCATAAATAAGCAAATCAAAAGATTTCAAAATCAATCACATCAATGTACTGCAAAGAAAATACATAGTTTTAAAACAGAATTCCTTATCTTTTACAATTAGCCAAATTAGAGAAAATTATATTCTTATGCTTTCTAACTGATTTATATTTGACTGATTTGACTTGTCAAAATCACACCTGACACCACCACAACTTGGGTCATATGGTGTCAAATCATTTATTACATATGTAAATCAAGGGTAATGATATAAAGAAAATGAAAAACTAACTAGTCAAAATAGTTGAATAATTCACTTAATCATATCTAAGTGAGAAGACCAGCTTCCCTTATACAAAGAAGGACCTCATAACATTGTAGTATACCTACAACTCTGGACAAATTTAGTGTTCCGTAATAAGCACATGAAATCCATAAACTGACATGGCTGTCACATCTTTTTCAATTTCCCTCTAACTGATCCTTGTAGCTCAGGCTTTGGCAATCTTCAAGGTCTAAGTGACGTTGGTTAATCTTTGTGGTATAGATGCACTAAGCCAGTGTAAATTGATAATATTTGTGTTGAGAACAATAAATTGCAGTTATCCTTACAAGAAATCTGTAGGCACGAACAATAAAGCCACAAATAAAGGAAGACGATCAAGGAAAGTAGCGCCCAGCCCAATTCCACTTGGTCCTCTCAAGTTTCTGCTCACCGTAACAGCAACTTGAATTGTTGAAAAAATAATGGCATGCTCTGGCAAGTGCATCTGTACTGTAAAGAATCACCAAAATCTTTACCAGGTAGTGTTTTGGACATGGATTAGACCAATTCCTACTTTGATGAATTACAAGTATACAAGCTGTTACTTTCAGAAAATGGCTTAGTTGATAGATTAGATATAGTCTTCTGTAGATGACAAGCTTGCAAGGAAAACTGTTGAGGGTGGGAGGGATTTGGGTCAAACAGCTGTTTTCAAAGCAACCAAATAGGAGCAGTTCTCGTGCGATACCTAAGGAGTTTTCCTATAGGCCCTTGGGGCAATAACCATAATATGAAATAAGACAATTAGATGGAACTAAAGAACTGCAACAGGTTGAAATTTTACGTGAAATCCAATTTCTCGCC
>NW_020872096.1:322794-327794 GCF_003789085.1 Penaeus vannamei | reverse complement strand
ACATTCGTATTCCTAACCGAAATAACCGTCGCGTTCAGAAGTCAGTCATAGTCGCCGCGATGGCCGAGTGTGGAGGGTGCTCGTACTCCGAGACGGATTTTCTGCGCGAGATTGCCATTAGCCAAGAAAAAATGCTAGATATGTGCTTCCGCCACGGCCTCCTTCGTCGTGAGAAAGATTGCGGCAGGTGCGGGCAGCCAGCACCTGAATGTGAGGTTGCATCACTTCCTGTGTGCTGCAGCGTCGCTGTATCCTCCGGCCTAGGACCTCCTGCCGGACGCACCCTGCCTCCTTCACATTTTGCGGCAAAGGAGCACCCTCCCTAGTAATTAGCGGCATTAATAAATCAGGTTAGTACCTTAAAAATCCTAGGTTATTGTAGGTTATCGGCTCCGCATCTAGTTCGTGTGCGCTCTATCCTGCCGTGAATACGTGGTGGAGGTTTTGTTTCCTCGGCGGGGGTTGGGGGCGGCAGCCCCCCCAGGGGGGGTCGCAGGGGGCGCAGCCCCTGCAATGGAAAGTCATGTGAATAACTATGATTATTTTCACTGTGAGGTTAAATTATTAGGGTAATTTTCTATATTACGTCCGGCGCTCCGACATCGTCGCCCCCGCAATCGGGACCAAGTTTGTCGCTAACGGGGGTTAGCGCGCAATAAAACCTATCTATTTGCATTGTATAGAGTGAGAGGAATCCAACGATACCAAAATCGTCGATATCGGTCATGCGGACGTAATATAGAAAATTACCGGTAATTCTTTACAGTATGGATGCACTCGCTACAGACAAAGTCCCAAACTCCATGTCAGGAAAATTATTAATTAAAGTTTCCGTGACTGGGCATACCCTTTGGGCACTACCCAGACTGTAGAGTATTTTTCTTGCGCGGGGAATATTACATTTTTTCAAGCGCGGAAAACATCATTTGGTAATTTCTGTATTACCTCGCGCCTCTCCGATATCGACGATTTTGGTATCGTTGGATTCCTCTCACTCTATACAATGCAAATATGTAGGTTTTATTGCGTGGAAACTCCCTGTTAGGGACAAACTTGGCCCCAATAGCAGGGGAGGGCATGGAAGGTTCCAGGGAAAATGCGGGGTTGAATAACACTAATAATATAACCCACAGTGAAAATAACCATGGTTATTCACATGACTTTCCATTGCAGGGGACTGTGCCCCTGCGACCCACCCTGGGGCCCCCCAACCCCTGCTGAGGAAACAAAACCTCCACCATGTATTCCCGCAGGCTAGAGCGTTACACAGTTATCGGCGATCTCGGAGCGGCGGACGTATTACATTTACCTCATAACATTCCCACGGAATCAGCATACTAACCTAGATATAGTCAACATTGTATACAGATACGATTGTAGTATAATCAGGAAGAACAAGGTATATCATGAACAGAAGAACGGCGGTGACCCGCCCTCGTCTGTCGGCAGGTTTTGCGCCTTTTTCGATGCATCTAGTTTGTGTGCGCTCTATCCTGCGTGAATACGTGGGAGATATTTTGCGTCCTCGGCGGGGTTTGGGGGCCGGCATCCCCCCCTCGGGGAAAGTCATGTTAATAACCATGGTTATTTTCACTTTGGGTTATATTATTAGTGTTATTCAACCCACATTTTCCCTAGAACCTTCCATGCCCTCCCCTGCTATCGGGGCCAAGTTTGTCGCTAACGGGGGGTTTCCGGCAATAAAAACTATATATTTGCAATGTGGACAGTGAGAATCCAACGATACCAAAATCGTTGATATCGGAGAGGCGGAGGTAATATAGAAAATTACCCATCATTTTGTCTACACTTGCGTGGACAGATCTGCGGACAGCTGATGAAACAGGTGCCTGGAGAGTGCGTGGAAGATGATTTAAAAGAGAATTAAGCATGTGCCGAAAGTTATCCGAGAACTACATTTGCGGGGACAGAATCTGACCAAATAATTTTTGCACAGGGAATGCGTTCCCCATGCAGACCAAAGTCTACAGTCTGGGGCACTTCCTGAGTGGAGGGTTGATGGGGGTTCCGCCCACAAACACCCCCTGGGAAAAATTGTCTTCACCTCAGTATGCATGGCAAGATAGAGCTGAAACTTGGAGCACTGAGTGGACTTAGGCTGAAGAGCAGCGCTTTGCAGGATCTTTTTCTTTTATTTGTGGTGATACCACTCATGTCTGCAACTGATGTCTTGTACCAACTACTGCAACTTATTGTCCTCTACATTGCCCATGGTAATGAATCAGTTATTGATGGATTGAAGTGTTTAAAGAAAGGGTGATTTTATTGAATAGTTCCATTAGACAAAACACGACGATTTAGTATCGATGGATTTCTCTCACTACTATCTTAATATATAGAACTTATTGTGGAGAAACCCCCCGATAGCAGGGGAGGGCATGAAAAGTACCAGGGTAATTGCGGGGCAAGATATATGTAAATTTTCAAAATAGTTCTGCCTAATTTGTTATCAATTCCTCTTACTTTCTGCCATCCAATTATAAAAATTATTGGATGGAACCCCTTCCCTTCATCTGTGACATTCTTGGCCTCATAACAGGGGAGGGCATGAAAGGTACCAGGGAAATTGCGAGGTGAAATATGAAAAAATGGATATGAATTACTGAAGGAGATGCAGGGAGAGGGTGATAGACACTGCCATCTTAGAAATGGAGTAAGAAACACCAAAGTTTAAGCTGCAGGGCCCTGTCTTTACCAGTAAGCGAAGAAAATGAGGGTGGTAGTGATGGAAGGTACACAGATGTGGAGGGGAGAGATTGAGAAGATGCCTTATAGTATCAAGTTTTGTACACCTAAAAATGACTTGGGAAGAAAAGTCTGCCCGTTTCAAGGTGAGTACATTTTGCAATTATACTTAATCATGCTGACTAGGACTTAAGGGATTAAATATACCGACTTGACAGAGGTGCCTTGGTCATAACGGATCAAGTTGCTTCAAGAGTATGTTTTCAGAAGTGCCCTGAAATCAAAGTTTTCGTCTTCTTTTTCTTCTTCTACTTCTTCTTCTTTACAAGGGTTTTAGATTTATACCTGAAATCTTCTTTTTGTTGTTTGAAGGTTTTCTCGTGTTATTTATTTATTAGATCCCTTTTTCATATGATATTTATTATATTTGATCTTTGTAAGACAATCTTCGTGTGCCTTTAGAAAGTAGTAGTACTTTGCAGGAGGATGATTTTCCCATCATAAGTAAGAAAGTATTTGGATTAGTTATTTTTTTAGTGCCACCAATATGTTGGTTATATCAGAGTTGAATCAGTGGTCTAACAGTTCCATAAATGGAATAAGTTAGCATTTGATGAAAGTCAGTAAACCTACAACCAGCAATTGAAACGTCTTGTAGACATATTCACTTTTTGAATTATGATTTCTAGGAAGACTTGATCAAGGGAAGCTTGGTGTCTGTACCTAAGATCCCAAAAATCTAAGTTTTCAGTAAGCATTTATATATGCTGAGAAGGAATGTGAAACAGGTTAATAGGATGCAGTTACAGAAATACTACCTTTTTGCAGGGACTGTAAAATGGGGAGATATCTACTAAGAACAGAATTATGATTAATGTACAATATTGTCAGACTTTCTTATGCATAGTGCAAGTCAAGAGATCCAAAAATATCATGCAGACCTAACGTTTTTAAATTTGCAGTGTTAAAATTTACAGTGTACTGCTCTGTAATGATGAAAGCTGGTGTATATTGACTGTTTGATAAGCTGTGAACACAATCACAAACACAGATACATGTACACATAGATGAAAATGAAAATTGTCAAAATGAGAAATAAGATTGAATCATGATGTTTCAAACCTGCCAAGAGTTCATCGGATACACAAATAACAAAAATAAAACATTTTGGTTATTTGTTCATCTGGTAAGGAACACTGGATGCATTCAGAATGTCACAATTCAGTTTAATTTCTTGTTGGTAGTTATATTATTTCCCAGAACAGATTTTGGTTTTTTACACTTAATTTTTTTCTTCCTTTTTTTTTTCTTTTGTGTAGGTCAAAGGACATAAGCTACCATGTGTGACATCTATTGAAAAGATTTTTTTTTTATTATAAGAATAGCAATAGAATATTTTGTATAGAAATAAGTATTTCATTTTTTTTAAAGAAGAAAAACTGTCTATATTGTTTTTTTATTGTAGTTCTTAAATCATAAAAGAAAAATTGTTCTCCCCAACAGCCAGAGACCTGATGCACATGCAGCATTGTAACCTCCTGTGTCTGCCAGAGAACTACCAGATGAAATATTACCTTTACCATGGACTCTCTTGGCCACAGCTTTCTTACGTTGCAGAGGATGACATGGCCAGGTTGTTGGGTAGGTTTCGTAAGTTTTACAAATGAAATTATTGGTTATTTCCAATAGCAGGAACTGTAGATGTCTTTTTTTTTATGAAATCCTAGATATTTGAATGAATATTCTAAAATGGTTGAGTAATATAAAGTATTTTAAATTATTTTGTATTATTAAATTTTTTGTAATACACCCTGAGCTGCTGATTATCATGATGGTAGGAATAGACCTGAGCTTGAAAATAGCATCCTCCCTGAAGCCAGCGCTCTTCCAGCCATGACTCATGGATGGTTCATTTCACTATTTCACCCTCAAGAGCCCTTCCTAAATATCTATTGAGTATAATCTTCTCCTAAGAGCCTTTCACATTTATGGCAAGTCCTTCCAGTCACTTTGACCTTCAGCTGAGTTTTTCACAATGGCACATTCCAGTCACCTTGCCTGAATAAGATATTTACATAATGGCATATTCCCATCACTTGGCTCAACCAAATTTTTCATGACTTGATGTTCACATCACCTAGATCCAGTGGCTTAACCATCATTTGTATACTTTATTGACATTTTTATTCAGTTTATGGAATGTAAATAAACGAAAAAAGGAATGTTTTGATCCGTTTTGATTATTCTTTAGTTCTTCAACTAAAGCTTCAGCTGTAAAAAATGGTTTAAATATT
>NW_020872096.1:302794-305294 GCF_003789085.1 Penaeus vannamei | reverse complement strand
TTATGAAGGAGAATAAGGAAGAAATATATTTGTAAATATGTAGGTAAAGAAAAGGGGAAACGGAGAGAGAGAAAAAGAAAAAGTAAAAAAAAAGAATAGAAAGAAAATGGACGAAATGAATATAAACAGAAGACCAACCTAAGAACACATCCCCATTGCAGATCTACCCAAACGGTTTTCCCACGGGCGTGAAATGGCCTTGGTTGGCAGCTGGATGATGGTAACCATGATCGTCGTTATGGGCTACTCGAGCACCCTGGTCTCGCTCTTGGCCGCCAGGAACATCCCGCAGCCGATCCAGTCTCTGTCGGATCTTGTTCAGTCCGACAACGTTGTGATCCTGAAACCGAACAGCGGGTCGACGACTTACGTTCTTGTAAGTTGTTCTCCTGTGAGCGTACATGTGCATGATCTTTTTATTTCCGAATACGGTTTCTTTAAGAAGTAGAGGATTGTAGCCTTGACCGATTTGATTTGTTGATCCGTAAGAGCAAAAATACAATCTGCGTACATTTTTTTTCTTTTTGTTTCAGCCAAGCAGCATCAGCAAAATACCAGTCTCGCCTAATGTCTCCTCGTTACTGCGTTCCAGATACAGGAAAAAACACAGGATGAACAAATCTGAAGCTGCTCTCAGCTTTTCTTGTTCATATCATATTGACAGTACATCTGTTTACCTGTTGGTTTATTATCTATCAAAATCTATCTATTTACGTACCTATTTATTTGTCTATTTTCTTCTATCTATCTATAACTCTCTCTTTATCAATCATCTCATGTCTCTATCTACTATTAAACACACACACACAATCACAATGAACCCATCTCCCTACTCACACATATGCCTTCAAGTACAGTAACGTTACGTATTGAATTATTCTCGGGCCCACACTTTCACTTACAGCCAACTATGGGCTTTGGCGAAATGGCAGGCAATAGCTTAAGAATCCTTTTGACGACCTGCCTCTCCCGCAACAGAGCTCGACGTCGGGCATCTACAAAGAGCTGGGGGACCTGCGCCACAAGAACAGGATGGCTTTCATCAAGTCGAAGGACAGGGGCACGGCGATCGACACCCTGGTCCGCGAGGGTCATCACTCCTTGTATGACGTGGATTTCAGCTTAGCTAATCTCATATCGGATGACTTCTCCATAATGGGTAGACTGATTTCGGAAGTTGTGAAATAAATGACTTGAATGCGTGTGCTTTTGGGTTAACCGTGCGGGAAAACAACACATATTTTAGTAATGACGGATACAAAAACAAAAACCTTTGTGTCATTCTCATGCCAAGATCTGGATCTAAAACGAAGTGTAGTAATGTTCTGTAGGGGTTGTAGAGACAAAGAGGGACGGGGAAGAGAAAAAAAGATGGCTTGGTAAGTACTTCCAATATTTTATGTAGCGATGCACAGGACGTCTGTGCATAAAAATGACCAAGATTTCTCCCAGGGCGCTGCGATTTCTACCTGAGTCGCGAGTCCAGCCTGGCGAGTCCGGCGAGCGTGGGTGTGACCCCGGGGAGCCCCATCCTTCCGGTCCTCAACCACAGGTCAGTCGCAGGAGCATGACTCCAGACTTACCATCCATCAGCCAAGTGAGCTTTCAGTCAGAAATTTGTTTGAAAGCTGGTGCTTTTGTCCTTGAAGAGTCGTCTTTCTCCCGCAGGATCCACAACGTGCTGGCGGCCGGCCTCTTCGACTACTGGCTAGGGCAGGCCATCAGGAACTCGACCGTCTGCCGCAAGGCGCCCAACACCATCACTGTGCGGGCGCCACTCTCCCTCAAGGTCTGCTGGGTGAGTGCTGATAATAATGCCAGTGGCAACTTTGTCGATTTAAGGCGTTGAAAGATAACCATAATAAAACATATTTGCTATCGTCTTAGTCGTACATATAGAAAGATGTGTACTGTTACCAATATGTTCATTGTCACGAACACTATTACTTTCGTGTTAATGATATCGCTTTCTCTGCCCGTATTGTTTGCACAGGGAATGTTTACCGTGTGGGGGTCGGGCTCCTCTTGGCCCTGCTTACCTTCAGCCTGGAAATCGTCGTTGCCAACGCCTTCGCAGGCCGCGCTCCGCCCTCATCGGAAAATGTGGAGTGATGCATTGGTCACATGATATACGCACACACACACACACAAACAAATATAAACCAGGAAATTATCACTCATCATCGTACATAAAGGAATGTCACCTAGTTTATAGTAACCAATATGAAGAAACATCTAACTCCTCTGGGAAAAATTCCCAATTATTTGTGTTCATAACTTGGTGTGCTCTCACACTAACATTTGAAGCACACACTCGCTTTGTTCTTCAGTCATATAGGATGACCAAATCAGTCGGCCTCAATATTTTGGTAAGAGGAGCGAGAGAATGAATGATGATGAAGTTGAGTTTCTTCCATGACTGGAGCTACACAATCACAAAATCGGACTGAATAAAACATATTAAAAGAAATACTATAGAAGGAATTAGTTTGTTTTATTA
>NW_020872096.1:295294-297794 GCF_003789085.1 Penaeus vannamei | reverse complement strand
TATCCAACAGGAACTTCTGTTCAATGCTTTCACGGACGTTCCTTGGAGAGGCTGAAACTTCCTTCTCCCAAACAGGAATATCTAAGGTGTCTATGAAAGATACTCAGATGTTATTCGAATGTCCAATCCGATGCAAACATAAACACAGCATAATTTCAGATGAGAATTTTAACTCACACAAAGGGCATTAAATCAGATTGGAGTATGACAGTTTTCACGGAGGGAGAAACTAGCAACATGTAAGTATACATGTGTATAGTATTTTTAAAATCTATATATACTGTTGATTGCCTTAGCTACCTGTATTATGTTTTAGTAAGAGAAACTCGGCAAATACAAATATTCCAATGTCCAAGGTAAGTAGCATTTTTTCCTGAGATTGGACGAAGTGTTTTTATCTTTTATTTTTTATTATTCATGTATTCTTTAGCAATTCTACACACTAAAGGACAAGGACTTACCCTCATTCATTTCAGCTTCAATTATTTTTTCGTTTCTTGTCAAGAAATTCTGCTTTCTCTCCCTCTCGTGTATAATCATCATCATCAGGGGGCTAAAGCCGACGGGGGCGCATAGCTGCATCCACCCCTTTGTTTCCACCTTTTGGGTCCCTCATGGCAAGCCGCCAGGCAGGACTCGGTCCATCTCGAGCTCCTCAAGACAGGTTTGATCGATCTACCCAAGCCACGACCTCCTAGGTCGTCCCACAGGCCTCCTCCACCCAGGGTTGTCTCTTGTGGAGAAAACCTGGTGGGCAGGATCATCCTGTGGGAAACGAGCCAGGTGGCTGTATAGCCTTAGTTGGCGATCACAGATTGTGCAGGTAACAGGTTCTGTGCCAGTCTCATGGTGCAACCGTTGGTTGGACACATGGTCCCGCCAACAGTACCCCATGATCTGGCACAAGGACCTATTACAGAAGGCATCAAGACGAGACTCCAAGGCACAGGATAATGTCCAGGTTTCACTACTGTATAGCAAAATTGGCATTATCAGGGCCTTGAAAACCCGTAGCTTGGTCCTTCTGCATGGGTACCGCATCAAATTCTCTTGTCGAGAGTTCATGACCCCTGCTACCAGGCCAATCTGTCTACTGATTTCTTGGTCTGACAGCCCAGAGTTATGAACTACACTACCAAGGTATGTAAAGCTCTCTGTGACTTCAATGCCCTTGCTGGAAGCATGTACCGACCGAACAGGTTCTCCTAACAAGACCCCCAAAGTCGTGGATCTTGGTCTTTGTCCAGGAGACCTCTAGAGCCGAAGATTTCGCTTCATTACTATATGCATCCAGAGCCACCACTAAGGTTTGCAAGGACTCAGATAGAATAGCAAATCATCGGCAGAGTCAAGGTCTGTAACCTTGATATTGCCCAGTGTTGCTCCACAATGACTTTGAACAGTAGCTCTGCCCAGTATCCAGTCCATGCAAGTATTGAAAAGTGTTGGTGCAAGGACACAGCCTTCCCTCACTCCTGACAGGCCCCCACTACACTTTACAGTACTTTCAGTAAACAGTATACAAGCTTGCTATTAGTCCAATAATCCTTGTTGGAATTTCTCTCAGTCTCAGGATCTCCCAGAGTGATTCCCGATGCACCATATTGAACGTTTTCTTGAGGTCGATGTAGGCTGCAAGCAGCCACACTCGAACTCATGATGGCGCTCTACAATGACTCGAAGCGCAAGGATACGGTCTATTGTGGACTTACCAGGAGTGAATCCAGATTTCTCGGCCTCTGATGCCTCAGTAGGTGGTCTCTGATACGTCTCAGAAGGATGTAGGCAAGAACCTTGCCTGGTTTACTGAGTAGTGTGATGCCTCGGTGATTGCTGCAGTCCCATCGGTCCTTCTTCCCCTTCCAGAGAGGGATGACCACACCTTTCTATTGGTCAGGGGGAACGGTACCAGAACGCTTGATGACAGCCAGGACAGTATGCAACCCACGCGCACAGATTCACCACCAGCTTTTAACAGTTCAGCTGGGATGCCACAAATACCCGCTGCTTTGCTACTCTTTAGCTTGGAAATCGCCCCATAACTTCAGATAGGAAGGGAGGATCCTCACTGATGGGTGACGGAATCACGGCACTACCCGCATCCAAGTTAACTGTTGGTGGGTAAACCTGGTACATCTGCTCAAAATACTCAGCCCAACGTTCCTGCACCTGCAACAGGATCTGACAATCTTGCCACTTAATAAGCGAACAGCTGTCACCTGAAAATAGGGCTTGGATTTCAGCTTTCTCAGGCTTGGTATGCAGGACGAAGGTCATTTACTAAGAAATGGTCTTCGACCTCCTCAGCAAGACTTCTAATAAACTGTTCCTTGTCCCTTCTTATCAGAGCCAGAGTTCACATACTTGAGAACGGTGCAAATCCCGATCCCCTGTCAGACGAGCTGCACAGCAAGCACCTGTGGCTTCCACTGTCTCTGCAAGATAAAATTCTGTATTGTCCTCGGCGTTCACCAATCAACTCGGGCTGCATCAAGCGTTT
>NW_020872096.1:263905-276405 GCF_003789085.1 Penaeus vannamei | reverse complement strand
CACTAGTCTTCAATCACTTTAAATATTAATAGGGTTCCTTTATTTTCTATCTTTCCTTTGTTTCTTACAAAAATTTCAAATAGTTGTCAAAGAAATATACAGAACCAGTTATCACAATATATTACACAGATTTATAGATGTGTTAAAGAGGACACAGCTCAAAGACTTTACTGCATTTAGCCAAAGAGGATGCACTGTAAGATACCAGAAATAGACATATAGATAATTATTTGCATAATTTACTCAATGTTGTAACTAACACAAGTGAAAAAAATTGCTCTTTTCATAATAAATTGTTTCATAAGATAAAATGCTATCAGAATACAGTAGGAGAAAAATCAATTTCAGTTTTAGGTTCAAAAGGCTAAATTGAGGTGGTGCTAACTTGTTAGAACTTATATAAAAAAGAAAGTCATCCCTCCTATCGAATGTTTTTGCCTGGTTTTGCAAAATTTTAATGAACTACAATTAGGTGTAGAGAAGTGTTTTACGTCTCATAAAAGGTAAAATTTGTATTGGAAGTAATGTCCTTACATAAGCTGCTTTTACCTAACAGACATCTGAGTTCACTTCTAATCTACAATTTATGTATCCAAAGACTGTATTTGGCTCAAGTTGCAGTAGGCATGCTTATTTCTTGAAAACTATAGATCTTACACCCCTCTGATCCAAAAAAAAAATTGACTTTAGGGGCAGGCGATGTGAACATGCCATTACAGGAAAATCTGGCAGAAGGCACAGGTGACACAAACGTGCCGTCACGAGAATTTCAGCTGAAGGCCGGGGTGCCAGAATGACTTGCAATGGGTGTACAAACCTCTTGGAGGGTGATTTGACTCATTTGGTGCAGGTGTAGTGCAGGTTGTATTACAGAAAGTGAACATTAGGGGGGTGGGGGAGACAAATAATAAAATGCTACATATTTTCATTTTTCTCGCACTGAGTTATGGACTACCTAGAGCAATGATATGGAATCCATGGAAGGCAAAAAGTCTTTTACCTTCTGGATAAAGCAAACTAAATGACAAATATGGACACTGGAAAATGGCAATTACACTGAAAATGCTTGGGCCTAAGGGAAGGCATGAAGTCTTGTCACTGCATATGTGCCCAGCCTACAAGCCACAGAGCTGTTCACGTTAGCCTAATGACCATATTTTGGCTCATGTGATTGCCAAGCAGTAACTGGATCCAAGGAGTTAACTTTTATGTTCCGGAGGAGTGACAATCACATCATTCAAAAATTTGGCTAAGGGCTGGGATGACTGAAATGGGTTGAAGTGCACAAAGCTCTTAGAAGGTGATTAGACTCAGTGGGCATTTAAGAAAGGGCTTTTGCATTATTTCTATCAATAAAAAGTATCGATTGTACTATCCGTGAGTCATGACTGGAGCACAGGCTCCAGGGAGGACAATTATTTCCATGCTCAGGTGGTGCAGGTTGTATTATAGAAAATTGAATATCATGAAGAAAAAAAAATTATATATATATATATATAGATATATATATATATATATATATATAATAATAATAATAATAATAATTAAAAAATAATAATAATAAAAAATATATATATATCATCTTTTTGTTATCAAAATTGCATTGCGTTTTTATGGACTACCTAGAGAGGAAGGAAAAGTCTATTACCATCTGGTTAAAAGTAAATCATATGATAAATATAGAAATGGGAAAATGGCAAAAAAGCTGAAAATGTTTATGCAGAAAAAACAGAAAATGACACTGCAAAGGGGAAGCATGGAAAATGTTTATGAAGAAAAAGAGAAAATGACCTTACAAATGAGAATGGCCACTCAAATAAGTCTAATAAGTGAGGGCAGTTAAGGGAACTTGTTTTCTTAGATAGTGCTTGGGTACCTACATTTTTTTCTGCTTTCTTAGATAGTGCTTGGGTACCTACATTTTTTTCTGCTAACTTATTTCCTATACAAAACATTTTAAACCACTGCAAAAACCTTAAAAGATCCTATCATTCCTGCCCTAGCCTAGAAAAGTAAAAAAGTATGTTAGCCAATGAAGACGGGTTAAAATATGACAGATACAATCTGCTATAAGCAACAAAAGTGTGAAAGATTTAACAAACTAAACTAAACAACAAAAGGCAATAATTATTCAAGTATTAACCCATCCATCACAGAATAATCTACTGTCCACTGTAGTTTTTTGTGAATTTTGTGTACACAGGCTCCACAAGGGCTCAGTCACTAAAGAGTAAATTAGTAGGCCCTTGCACCTGACTTTCCCTTTCCTTGAATTCTCAAGATCTTTTTTTTTCTGATGCTATTAGTATTGATACCATTATCATCATTATGAACTTATCAAAATACTTCTATATACATACATATAAAGATAAACAGGTGAGATATTTAGGAGTAATGGTTGACTCCTTGGTGAAGAAGTACTTCTGGAGCCATCTATGTGAAAACAATTAGTAAACTAAAACTATATTGGAGATGGCATGTATGTCATGTCATCTACAGCAAGTGGGTTAAGGTAACAACAGATGAGAGGCAGTGATTCAAAGAATCAAAATACATATGATATATATTTACAGTACAAGTATTTCCAAAAAATATAACACAAAGACCAGAGGTAAACAAATCTTACGTGGAACACAGCTGCCATATTTGTCTGGGAATTCTGATATGAGGTCATCGTTGATTCTGTCCTTCAAGGGTCCCAGGAGCACCACAGGTCGGGTATACGTGATCTCTATTTGTTGTACGCCCTCGTAGCTCAGGATAATGTAGTCGTCTCCCCCTGAAAATCAAATTTCTGTCTCATTAGGGTAACAATTTTAAGACTACCAAGCTGATTTTCTAACCAAAATAAAAGTAAAATGGCAAGGAAAAGAAAAGGAAAATAAGAGAAAAGGAAGCATAATAAAAAAATAGTGATAATGTACATATTTATAGAATACATATGGGTGAATCTGTACTTGAAAATCTATTCAGTTTACCCACAAATGTGTGTATAAGTCTGTAAATGGTTCCATAAGGTTACATAGGGGTTCGGACATCTCAGTCAGACAATGGAATATAGATTATGTAAATAAATAAAAAAAGTGTATCTTGTAAAGAAAGTGATTGTAATGCTTGGCACATTATGTACATGTGACAATATCTATCCTGATTGTCATGACAAATGGCTATGTTACCAATTTAAGTATGTAGTATACTGCACTTTCTATAATAACTTATGTGGACTTTTCCTAGTTCCCTGCAAATTCGTATATGCCTATGAAAAACTAGCCTGCTCAATCCACAAATTACTTTAACAGATGTCTGCTGAAATACAATATTCTGTCTATGTAATCAATACAGGGATACCACAGCATCCCTATATAGCTTTACTAAATAATGTGTCTTGGATATTAACCTTATCAATCCAGATGATGTGACCATCCTGTCATGAAAAAAATTTGGCTTGAGGGGCAGTGACGTGAATTTGTCATTATCAGCGTTTCGACTGAAGGCTTGGGGTAACGGAAAAGACTTGCCACGAGTGCACAAACTTCTTGGAGGGACTTAGACTTATTTGGCATTTAGAAAGGGCTTTTACATGATCCTCATCAATAAACGAGTGTATGAATGTAGCATCCATTAGCCATGACTGGAAGAGTGCCAGCTCCAGGAATGACGCTGATTCCATGCTCAGCTGGTTGTATTACAGGAAATCTAATATAATGACAACTTTGATCCAGTTGCCATGAGGTAACTGGATCAAAGGTGTTAAGCAAAGTAAATGGGTGAGTATGTGTGTGCGTACACACATGTACGTGGATGTGTGCTCTTACCTAGTTGTTTCAATACAGGAGAAGAATTAAGCTCAGATGGTCGTGTCAGCTATATCTAAATTATCGTTTAACTTTAAAGTGATGAATACTTTTGGCACAACGTTATTTGGAAGACTGTTCCGTGTTTCAATAGTTTTGCCTGGGAAACTGAAATTCTTAACATCTCTTTTCCCTCATTTTACTTTCAACTTTTTACTGTGTCCTCTCGTCCTTCTTCTGTTCAGAATTATAAAGTCACCTTTGCCTAACTTAACTCTTCCTGTAACATAGATGAACAACATATCAGTCATATCACACCTTTTCCTTCTTTCTTTCAAAGTAGTAGGTCCTATTTTCTGTAGTCTCTCTGTGTACCTCATATCTCTTAGAGTCCATCTTGTGGCTACTCTCTGAACTCCTTCCAATTTGGCTATATCCTTTTTTAAGTGTGGACTCCATACCACTGCATTGTACTGTAGACTAGGTCTTATGGTGACTGAAATGATCTTATTTACCATATCTTCGTTCACATTTATATGAACATTTGGGCTTTGGTTCCTGCTCATGATTATTCCAAGGTCTTCTCCCTATCTACTGGGTTAAATACTGCATCTCCAAATAATAAGTTTTCAATGACACTTTGGAGGCAATGGCATGAAATGTTTACTATTCTTTTTTATGTAATTTTGCAGAAACATGTTCAGAGAACCACTTGGTCTTATGTTTGATCATAATTGGCGCCAAAACCAATCATTGAGGCACTCTGCTGGTTACTCACTGGCATGTAGAGTGCTTCTCTCAAAGTACGATGTTCATCTGTCTTTCATGAAAGAAATCTCATACAGGAGTTTGCCTTTTTAAAGTCTTAACCCATTCACGCCGGGTACATTTTGTAGCCAAAATAAAAAATATCTGGGTGGCTACAAAAATCGGTGGGCGGAGCTTCCCGGAGTCTGTCCGCCCGCCCGCCTGCCCGCGCGCCGCTGCTGCGTCGGAGCGCAGCCCCGATACAGCGTCACACTGGCGGGATGCCCGGCAATGTTTATTTTTTCCGGTGCCTCATATATGTGACACCCAGAACGAATTGGTTAAGTATATGTAATCTACCCAGTCATCTCTTTCTTGTAATATTTCAGGAACTGTCATAAAAACAGGAGATTTGCTACAGATTTTTCTATATTTTTCAAGGGTGGCAAGAACTCGGTAACATTAGTTACCAATTGCTTAACAATTAATGTCACTTCTAAAGGGTTTCTCTTTTTGAATTATTCCAACCTCCTATGAGCATAATATTCTGCTCTGAGAATTCTGTATTTACGACCTTGAGAATATTGACAATCAATTTCTTGTCTTCGTTGTATCATTGATTCCATCTTTCACAACTTTTTCTTTGTGTCCTAATATGACTATGTCCCTCTTTACAACAACCAAATTAGCAATATACCTTGCTTGTTGCCCAAGGTCTGACTTGAATTAATTTTTTTTTACCATCTCTGTAAGGCGTGTCTTTATTTCTTCCTTTGTGATCTTTATGTCTTTTTCTTTTTCTTATTTTTCCCATTTAATGCTTCTCTTTTCTTTGATACATCTGCATATGTAGCTCTCATCTTTTTAGCCTCTTCCATTATCTGAGCCTGGCTGCTTGACAAATTGCTTTCAATTTGCTTTGCAGTTTCCTTACTCTGATTACTTCTTCAAATTTTTCTTGTACATTCAATTTGACTACTGTAGTTAATCTGGGTTTCTTCTTCTTCCACCTTTTCTTAAATTCTTTGATTTTCATGTCAGACTTTTCAGTATTCTCAATCTGAATAGCTGTTCCTGAGCAAATCATACATCAGTTCCTTAAAATCTATATTTTTTTTCAGGAATTTTCAAACATCCTGCAACAAGGCTTCAAAAGGCTCAGTTTTAAATGCTGATTCTACTTCATTTTCCTGACCTGATCTTAGCTGTTAATCATTAAACAAACAAAAACAAAGCTCATTGCAGTTGTCTCTATACTTGAAAAGCTTACCATGCAGGATTTGCAGTAACTTATCGCCTCCCTCACCTAAATTCTAATGTCCCAGCCCAAAGAGCCTTAGCATCTTTTTCAAATCTTCCCTTATTCATCCATTCTATAACCCAAATCAATATGTCAACATGAACTATGCACATTTACAGAACCCATGACTAGCAGCCTAGATCACCCATTGTCTAATCTCTGTATTCAAAAACAAAACATGTAACAGCTGTACTGCACTGATGTGATACACTGCACTCTGTGTGCGTGAGCGTGTGTGTGTGCGCGTGTGTGTGTCTTCAATAAGATAATAACAATGTGGGTCAGTAGAAGTAGTAGAAAGTAAGAGAGAATGATATAAAAAGGTCTTCTTACCACATTTAACCATTGCAAATGAAACTCTCTTTGAAACCATTTTATGTCATTCTACACCACAAAAAGACCCTCATATTCAAATAACAAGAGCACAAGCATAAAACAATAATAATAATAATATTAATAATAGTAACGAGTCAATGAGTCATCCATGGCAAGAATGTAATCATATATATAATAGTAAACATCTTTTTCATATTTGTAATCCAGTAATAATAAACTTTTTCAGTGGTATGATACTGATACACACATACACATATACATGTATATATAAAATATATACAAGAAGAAAGGTGTTTAGATTTTACATTTTGTTTTTACATTTGCATTTAGTTGCCCTTATATAGTAGCTATACACATCAAGCTCTGCCTCCCTGAAAATGATGCATTTTCCCAAAATTGGAGTTGATGTCAGTTGAATATGGTTACCAAGACAGCACAACAACATGCTAAAGAAAGTACCATATCCAGCAAATGCTTTCATAAATTTAAAGTTCTAGTAAAACCACAACCAAAGATCTGAGGAAAAAAACAACAAAAAAACACAATTATGTACAACTTCTGACTTACTGCCTGTATCTATATGGTTCATTTCCTAACTTATGAATGAGTTGCTGGATGCTGGTCATAGATCATCATATAATACATCTGGGCAAGCCTAAGGTAGCGGGAAAGGGTAATACTCACGCATGCTTCGGCTATCACTCTCTCCGTCATTTGTTGCTATGGAGGCTGTAAAGAGAGACACACCATCAACAAGGCAGACTCTGCTAGGCAACACCATGCAATATGAGCAAGCTCTTAGATGTGTTACCTCCTTCATCCAGTGACCCTTGATTGATGGTTCAAATTTAGAGAGGAAATTATTAAGGTCCCATGAGCTTATGAATTTTAACTAAAAAGTCCTCATACACACACAAACATAGATATATAGATATACTTCCCATTTTACTTTGTCTATATCTTAGCAACTAACAGATACTTGAGCATTACTCTTCATACTTTGCTGACTGAAGCCTAATAATATTTAATAAAAAAAAGTTATAATACTTGCAAATAACTAGCTTTCCATTATAGAATTCCATATGGAAGAGTGAATGAAACTTGATCATTCAGTGTTTGAACCAAATCATACAGATTTCCATAGACACTTTTATGGAATAGCTGAAAATAGTGAAGAGAATAGGATTTCAATGATCCAACCTACATTTTAAGTATCATACTTTCTATTTGAACACAACTTTTATGGTCAATCATCTTAATAACTTTATCTATGCATATCTCCTACTACATATACTTTGATTTCTAGTAACAACTCACATTTTTTCAGTAATTGAAAATCACAACAACATGACTATAAAAGGAATAGCATTGCAATGGCCATGCAAGTTTTGGAATTTATCTACTCAAGCACTAAAGTTGGATGGGACTGAAACCATTACAGACAAAATGTAATCTGTAACAGAGCAGTAATTCTGAGTTATTTTCTTAAATCAATTTCTGCTTAGACCACAACATACTCAATTCCCTATAAAATGAATAAATCTTTCCAGAGTTTATTCTAATCTAGTGACACCATTTCAAAATCACACATATCTTGAATAATGTATATTACACTAATGTTGGGACACACTGGCTGGAGAAATAAACTTACAAATACCTGGTCAAAACAATTTTAACATACAAAAGAATTCTTTGCACAACTAATGGCTGGTAATGTTGAGGACATTATTTCGAATCATCATGTTGACAAAGGACCTTCTGGATGAAGGAGGGAACAATGGTGAATCAAATAAAAACATAATTTTATACTATGCTTGAATTATCATGCACTAGTATACACAAAATTAGAATTCATATACAAAACATAACAGAGGCTTATCTGAACTTAATTAATATGTACAAGATACTACAAACGGCAACAGTCAAAACAACCGAGGAACAAAGAAAACATCTTGTACTTGCCTCCTTAATCACATATGGCAGGCCATCACTAAGTGGCTTACAATTTTTTTTGTCTTTTAGCATTAACAGGTACAATTTCAATCCTGATAAATGCAGACAAGTGTTCATGCATGATTTTGTGTCAGCTAATTAAAATGTATATGTGAATATAAGGAACAATGAATGTCTATACATATCCTAGGCAGTGTGTTAATTTAAAATGCATATAATCAATCCTGCACAACCAAGCAAGCACATCAGTTTTCCTAGCAGATTACTAATTAGCTAATATTATTAGAAAACAATTAAAACATCAATAGATCTATGTACCCTAAGAAATCTAAGTCTACTATCATCACTTTGATAAAGAAAGAAAAAAAAAATCTTCAATTTCATTGACCAAACAGGAAAGATTTGATAGACTTATAAGATATAATCATTGACATACAGAAGGTTCCTAAATTGAAGAGGAAAAATAATAATTATAAAGAAAAGACAAAATCTTACCTTCAAAGTCCTCATCGACTTTAGGAAATGATGTAAAGAGATCAAGTGTTATTCTTTACACACACAAAAATCAAACAAGAAAAAATGAGAGAATAAAAGGAAAGAAAATGGAAAGGCGAAAAGGAAAAATAAATATGAATAAAATGGTCCTTTTTGAATTTTGTATCAGTTACCTGCATTTTGCAATGAAGAGATTCCTCCTTCATCTCCCGCCCCTCAACTCCACCCCTCCCATCCACCTACCCACCCACATACCCACACACAGTATTGTTCATCAGTGTTTACTATAAGGATAGGCTTTCATGCTTACAGTATCATATTTCTGACTGGTACTTGGAACACTCAAGTCACAATAAAATTAATTACACAAACTGAGCATACAGGCTATGTCATCTATTTAGAGTAAACACAGGGACCTCAAAATTATAATTAAGTTTAAAATACAGCCTAATATGTGGCTGTGTATCATCTGTAAACATTTCAGTTAAACAAAGAGACAACAACAATCTACAGCAAACAGATATATACAGCATTCTGTGAACAGATATTAGATTCTTCAATTTTGCTTATCTCTTAACTGCATTTCACTGATGTTTTATAGCTATTGTGTTACTCAAAACACAACCTTACTTGTAAATTCCTGAAGTAAGTGACAAAGAAAAATGTTCCTCTGTGTATATCTATTAACATAACTTTCCAGTTCCACAGACCATTATCATTATCCACTAGAATGAAGAAAGAATTTGAACATTTTAAGCATTTGGACTATTTTCTCCATAACTAAAAGACAGAAGGAGAGAAAGGAGAAAAAAAAAAATCAAACTGTCCCTCTAGAGTCCTTGTTAATCATGTATGCCAGTGACACAGACAGGTGTATTAAAAGCTTCACATCCGTGTAATGCATTCAGAGCACAATTAAGCCACAGAAAGCTATACACAGAACATATTTAGGTTGAAACACAAGCCACTGGGAAACTGAGAACTGACAAGCCAATTTTTCCATGAGGGTGGGATAGCATTCACTAGAATGTGAGTCAATGCAGTGCTCCATGATATTAACTTCATAACTGCCTTAATAGTCATTCATTAAACATTTAATCCTAAGACAGTCCAAGAGCATTGTATGCATGAACATACAATGACGAAAAATCTTAATACTTATCCACATAAATGATTTCAAAAGTTTCATTTTCTGGAGAAAAACAAAATCATTTCCAAAAACATTAATAAAAAAAACATGTTTTATAGGGAATTTATTTTCATATATAGATTGATGATTGTTAAGCACAATATCTAAAAGCTTTGATATCATATTTTGTTATTTGTTTCACATAGCTATAGTTTGTAAGAAAAAGAAAAGAAAAAGAAAAAAGAAAGAAAGAAAGAAAAAACACACACCAAAGCATTCTGACTATATTAAGGATATAGTATCTCATTTTTACTATAATCATTCAATTATAAATAAACAACTAATTTCTAACCAACTGCTTTTAGTTTCAGCAAATCAACCCCTAGGCCTCACCTTCACTTCCCTCTTGCTGTGGAAAATTCACCACAACAAATAACAGAGGGAGAGGGAGAGAGAAAGAGATGGGAAGATGGGAGGGAGAGGTAGGGAGAGAGGTGGAGGTGGGAAGGGAGGGAGATGGAGGGAGATGGAAAGATGGGAGGGAGGGAGATGGAAAGATGGGAGGGAGGGAGAGGGAGAGAAGGAAGGAGGGAGAGGGAGAGAGGCAGAGGCAGAGGGAGAGGGAAAGGGAGAGGGAGGGAGAGAGAGAGAGGGAGAGAGGGAGAAAGAGAAGGAGAGAGAGAGAGAGAGCGAGAGAGAGAGAGAGAGAGGGGGAGGGGGGGGAAGAGGGGGGGGGGGGGGGGGGTTGTTGGGGGGGGGGGGGGGGGCAGGGGGGGGGGGGGGGGAGGGGGAGAGAAGGAAGGAGGGAGAGGGAGAGAAGGAAGCGTAATAACTTCGTATAGCATACATTATACGAAGTTATACGATCCTCTAATACTGTATACATTACACAGTCCCCCCTGCATTTTCTCTCTCTCTCCCTCCCTCCCTCTCTCTCTCCCTCCCTCTCTCTCTCCCTCCCTCTCCCTCTCTCCCTCCCTCTCCCTTTCCCTCTCCCTCTGCCTCTTCCTCTCTCCCTCTCCCTCCTTCCTTCTCTCCCTCTCCCTCCCTCCCATCTTTCCATCTCCCTCCATCTCCCTCCCTTCCCACCTCCACCTCTCTCCCTACTCGTATAACTTCGTATAATGTATGCTATACGAAGATATTACGAGAGAGAGAGAGAGAGCGAGAGAGAGAGAGAGAGAAAGAGAGAGAGAGAGAAAGAGAGAGAGAGAGAAAGAGAGAGAGAGAGAGAGAGAGAGAGAGAAAATGGAGGGGGGACTGTGTAATGTATACAGTATTAGAGGAAACTTAATTGTAGTGTGGTTAAAGTATATGATACTTTCCAGAAATATTCCACACCACATAACCACAGATGAACAAGTGCAAGTATAACTCTAGACAGTAAAACTGAGAATGAGTCACACAATTACAGTGATCAATGAGTGGGTAAATTTCACTTGCTCAAAAAAGGTCAATAAGGGATATGCAGATTAGTGGCTAGACAATTCGTACCTGAATCACTATTGCTAAGTTTAAAAGCCATGTATTATTCTATCCTTGGTACTTTTTATATGACTATATATAAAAAACCTTTCTGAAACCTGTAATTATACAAAATAAAAAATCTTAAACTGTTAGTACAATCGTATATTCGAATGTCAAATATTCTAAATTTGTGTAAATTAAGAAATCACTCTGCAGGGAATATTATATGGTGTTGTAGGGTCAATATTCAATGGTTAAATATGAATGATGTACCTGATAGGGCACAAAAGCCATTTTATAAGAAGCATCTTTTACTTTAATGACTGGGTACTTACGCTCATTATCAGATCCATCTTCAGACTTGTCGTCTTTACTCTTGTTCAAGAATGGGAAAATTTTCGACTTGAAAGATAATGTCTTCTTCTTCCGCTTCTAGTGTAGATTGCTGGAATACATTAATTGAAAGAAATTATATAAAAATCAGTTTGCTAATTTAAATAAATCCATGGATTTTTTTTTCTTACAATATTATCCACAACAAAAATTAATAATTTCCAGTATCCTTATTGTTGATACACACACACACAAAAAAAAGTATGTAATGTTAAATGTACACCAACCCTTGCATCACTGTTGTTCTTGCCCTGGAATGCAACAGACCGCAAGCCGTGCCTTCTGTTTCTTCTCCCAACGTGCTTTTGAGGGAATGATTCCTGTTGTGCCTGAAAAAAAGTTTATCAAATGAAAACATGTTCTTAGAAACCCACTAAGATCTAATCTAAAAAGTATAAATAAAAGAATAAGGAGGCAAAATTACTTAAAAGAGAGAGAGAGGAGGGAGGGGGGAGGGAGGGAGGAGGGGGGAGGAGGAGAGAGAGAAGAGAGGAGAGAGAGAGAGAGAGAGAGAGAGAGAGAGAGGAGAGAGAGAGAGAGAGAGGGAAGAGAGAGAGAGGAGAGAGAGAGAGAGGAGAGAAGGAGAGGAGAGAGAGAGAGAGAGGGAGGGAGAGAGGAGGGAAGGAGAGGGAGGGAGGAGGAGGGAGGGAGGGAGAGGAGGAGGGAGAGGGAGAGGAGAGGGAGAGGGAGAGGGAGAGGGAGGGAGAGGGAGAGGCGAGAGGGAGAGGAGGAGGGAGAGGAGAGGAGAGGAGAGGGGAGAGGGAGGGGGAGGGAGAGGGGGAGGGAGGGGAGGGAGAGGAGAGAGGAGAGGAGAGAGGGGAGAGGAGAGAGGAGAGAGGGAGGGAGAGGGAGAGGGGAGAGGGGATAGGGAGAGAGGAGAGAGAGA
>NW_020872096.1:241485-256485 GCF_003789085.1 Penaeus vannamei | reverse complement strand
TACCCATTCGGCAATCAAAGGCTGGTTAACAACTGTAAATTGGTAGTTCATACACGAACGGCACACATACAGAGTATACTACATGCCATATACAGGACACATTAAACCACGTAACGCAATCAATCAATCTATAGGCCTATGGTCACATAACATTACAGTGTTATATATATGATCATATTGCCGAATATGTATCAATAAATAGAAATGAAGTATGATAAATTAAAGAAAAGATTACAATATACTTGTTAGAATAACAAAACCTTTACAAATAAATGACCAGAACATAAATTTTATTTCATTTCTTCACAAAAGACGATAGGCGGATGGTGATGTCACTGGATTTTTTTTTTTGTTTTTTTTTTTTTACCATAGGCTGTATTTTTGTTATTTTCTATGACTACAGATGGTTTACTGCAAATGAAAAGTTTCTAAAGCAGTATTGAAATATTTTCCCATGTTCATGGGGAAAAAACTGCTAAAACCATCCTGGTATAAACTAATACGATGTGGCAGACGGAACATCAACACGGCAGAAATTGCATGCGATGTCACTTAAGTTTGGTCTTTTTTGTTGAATGTTGTAGCATTTATTGTATTGTTTTACGCAGTGCAATAAACAAGAAAATAACGCAGGGAATCCTATAATCATCAGAATCTGACCCTAGCACTGTTACTGTATTATAATATGCATCCATATATGATAGTGTATGGTTCAGTTTTATTATTCATATCCGTATTCTTATCTTCTAATGTTTAGAAAATGGCAGAAATGTTACGGGAAAGCGGAACTCAAGCTTGTGAACATGGTGGGAAAATATTGTCTTTCTTATATTATATATATATATATATATATATATATATATATATATATATATATTATATATATATATATATAGGACCTGCTGACAAGGGGGTGGGGTAGCTGGGTAATAACGACCCCGGGCCCTTAAAAAATTTACAGTAGTCGCTTATTTGAGCCCAAGAACAACTGTGCATTTCATATATTATATTCGATATAATAGAAATAAGGAAAGTGGTTCAAAAAATGTCCTCAATCTTCTGCAAACTAGCGATATTTTAAAAATCATGTGATTTTGGTAACATATTCTTAATTGCAAGTTCTTGATTGTTAGTTTGAGTATCATACAGTTTATATTAACATAAAGGTTAAAGGGAAAAATGGGTGTTTCCTATTTGAAAAAGGCCTTTCCCACCTAATAAGGATGTAGCCCTGTTCTCTCTCTGCTTTGTGTGTGCGTGCGTGTGTGTGTGTGTGTGTGTGTGTGTGTGTGTGTGTTGTGTGTGTGTGTGTGTGTGTGTGTGTGTGTGTGTGTCCAATAAGTATGTATGTAGCCAATATTAGTGATAAACTTGATAGGCCTACGCGTTCCATAATCAATCTAAAGACGAGTCAACATAAAAAAGACATGCGAGTGTAGACAGACCGTACACTTATCTGCGCCTGCGCCATAATACATCATGTGTCGTCTGCACTGCACCGAGTGGTACCCAAAATATAAAGACCACGTGTATACACCGTATATTGCAGGATATTACATTGAAATTCTTACAGATAACATTATTGATGTATTAATGTATGGGAGTATTTATGAATCTATAGGCATCTTTTCCGGTGGCAATTAGGGTGTCGCGAGACCCGCCGCGACACCAAAAGCTGTCTCGTAATCGAAGGCGAGACAGGTCTCTAAGCTCCGCCCATTTCTGTGATGTAATGGGAATGATCGCGGTTGACGGCTTGTTATTTTACTGTACTGGTTATTTTTCCAACAGGTAAACAGTAGTTTGGAATAAGTTATAGATATCCAATTTAAGTACGAATATGCATGAAATATCCGAAGTAGGACGAATGCATCTGGCAACTCGATTAAAGTTAACTGTCTGCTCGATTCATGTCGCGCAAGAGGTTTCGCGTTTCCCGTAACCGCTGTACAAGATGCCTTATATTTATGCTGGTGTCGCATAAATATAGATTGCTGTAGGCCTATAACAAGGTAAAACAAATATGACGCAAGGAATTGATAACGTTTTACATACTGATTTATTCCTGTACAGATATGCTCATTCACTGTGCAATAACATCATATCCCTAATAAAATAGTGTCCTTAATTGATCTTCCAAATAACGGCATTCCCCTCTACTGTGCTTATTTTATTTATTCTTGGTAATATCTAATCACCAACACTATGAGAAACATAATTATAATGATCCATAAAAGCTAAATTACATGCAAATCAGGTAAATTGTTCTGTTTGTGTATAATCAGTAATTATGAAATGATTGGAACTCATAGTTAAGGTTAACTCCGTCTGCTCTTCTAAAAGGCCTTGATGGTCCACTGCTTACAAAAGTTCGCTGGAAACCGATAGTTTATAATTATCCGCCCTTGCAACTCGACCATGATTATTGCATTACTAATATAGTTATTAGATAATGTTATCTGTAAGAATTTCAATGTAATATCCTGCAATATACGGTGTATATGCGTGGTCTTTATATTTTGGCTACCACTCGGTGCAGTGCAGACGACACATGATGTATTATGGCGCATGCGCAAATACGTGTATACGTCTGTCTACACTCGCATGTAAAAAAAAGTGGCAGCCTCTAGTTTATCATGAACCCAAAGAGTTCATAAACAAGAAACTATGGAATTTTCATTTCACATCTCCACCGGTCATGTTTACATAGTAGGAAGCAAAGACGATGCTTGCCTTCAAGTTGCCACTCAAATTATCTTTCCAAAATATTCTCATCACCCTCATCACCTGTTATGGGCGTGTTTACAACTGAGCATTTCCATGTAAAATATCGATAAAAGCTTCACAAAAATTACCACATCGGCTTCATTGATCCATGAACTCTCTCACGCTCAGATGGCATGGTCCTTAATTGTTTTATTGCGATTTCTTACCGTCACATTGCAGATCCCTGTAGAGTACCCACCCATGAGCTCTTGACTGCCTGTCTAACAGCAACAGATCACAAAATGGCCGCTGACAGCTTTACTTTGATAACTTGAAACTCGATCCAGTCTCTTTGAGATCAGTGGTGACGGTGGATCATTGATCTCAAAAAAAAAGAGTCGTTTGATGCTCGGCTGTTTACAGTACGAAACGGGTCGATCGCTAGGGAACGACAACGCGATCGTTGTCGGTGGAATTTTAAAGTAGTCCCTTAAGACAGGGAAATTTTCTTGATTTTATTTCAGTTCAAATGCTAAATGGAAATGACAAGGTATACAAAGACTTTTAATAGTGTTTATTTATCAACAGGGTTATTGTTATGTTAAATGCACTAGTGTTCCCAGATAAAATCCCTAATGGTGGCTGCGGCTTATTCAGCCAGCAGTGCAAGCTAAGACATCTTTTCCGGTGGCAATTAGGGTGTTGCATGACACCAAAAGCTGTCTCGTGATCGGAGGCAAGACAGGCCTCTAAGCTCCGCCCATTTCTGTAACGTAATGGGAATGATCGCGGTTGACGGCTTGCAATTTTACTGTACTGGTTATTTTTCCAACAGGTAAACTATTTTGGAATATGATATCCAAGATGGCTTTTGATATCTTATGGTGGGTAGTGCGGTGTTATAGATATCCAATATAAGTATGAATATGCAAGAAATATCCGAAGTAGGAGGAATGCAACTGGCAACTCGATTAAAGTTAACCGTCTGCTCAATTCCTGTCGTGCAAGAGGTGTCGCGTTTCCCTTAAACGCGGGAAAAGATGCCTCGTCTGTATTCCTTTTCCTTATTTTTTCAATCTTCGGTAGGGAATTTTGTTGGTCTTATTTCAGTGTATCAAAAGTTCTGAGATTGCCTACTATATACATTACATCATGTTTTCAAAATAATTTGTAAGGTATGATTCGTGAATCCTGTATTATCTTAATTATACCATAGAACTTTGACATTCTGTTCACATTATTGTCTTAATATCCTCAACTCTCTGATAGTTAAGGATATTCTCCTAATTATTCATTCTGTCCTCAGACATCCCTCAGGTTGGGATACTCTTGTTTCAAGTGTATATTGTTGATGGATACCATATTTCTCATTGAATGTATTTTGAGCAAATTTCTTTGGTTTACTTGAATATCTTGAATATTTTATTTTATTTCATAACATTTTGATTTTGCTCAATTTACCTTTACTCTTTTTAAAATTTGTCTTCTTTCTTTATCACTGGTCTATATTTATACTTCTGGCCCATGTGTACCATTAGTCAGAGAGCCCAGAGAGATTTAATCAGCATGTCGAGTACAAAAGGTTTGACACCTGGGTTGAACACCTAAGGGACTAAGGATCCTTAAACGGCCATTCATAAGTGAACACGTTGTGGGTTTGGTCACTTAAGAACGACCTAATTAATGCTAATTACCACTTTTAAACAGCATGTTGAGTACATCAGTGAAACCTTTACAGAATATACTTTATGGCATGCTGATATCATATTGGTAATTCTTAAGTGTCGGTTTTGTGGAAAAAGCCACTTAAGAAGAGGTCAAAGGTAGTGAACCACCCAAATTCCGTCTTCCAGTACCTTTAAAATGACTGCTACTCCCTTACTATTTGGAGTACTGGGTCAAGATTGGACTTCAAATGTAGATTTTAATGGGAGGAATAAGGATCACTTGTTTAATCATCCATTCTCGGGTACCGTTATTACACAAAACAAAAGAAAGGTGAAAAAATGGGTACCCTTTTTACTCCCACTGGCTTTAAAGTTTTATCAGCATGGTTGAGTACATCCATGAAACCTACACCAAAATGTTCCTCTACCAACACACAATAAGAATCAATCATTCTTGTGTCAAAATTTTGGACAAATCCACTTAAGAACGACGGACAGGTCAAAGTGCACTCGTTGACCCAACCAAAGGTTTCAATCATCATGCGGAGTACATCAATAAAACTTGCAGGATATGTTCCCCGAGACATCTTGACAGCATCCAAGCCTTTCTTAAGTATCTCCATGCTGAATATGACAACTTAAGAAAACTTTAAATTGGGCATTGTAGTGACCCCCAATATCAAGATCACAGCTATATCTGTGTCTGAGGCTCGTACAACAATGTTCCCTTCAGTTGTGTCAGCAGCATTGGCATGGATGATGATTTTGGTGTCTGCCTCTTCGTGCCAAACTGTGGATGGATGTAGGCACGGCTGCTAAGAATAGCCGCAGATTCATTAATATTTCAGCAACATCAGTGTCACTCGGGAAGGAAAGCTACAGGCCAAAACCCATTAGCAAAACTGAAAGGCCTGGATGGAAGTTTGATACCACCTTGTGAGGCAGAAGTTATCACTCACATTCAGAGAGCATCGTTTGTTGCCAAGATGTGGTCAAAGGCCAATAGACAGGAGATTGTTCAGCACCCGAAGAAAAGCGATGGATGGGAGTTCGAAGATGGGTCGTATGTACCTGTATGGTTTGATGGCCCTCAGCTACCCGACTCCCTTGTCCCAGACGAAGGTGAAATGAATGACGATGGTGATAAAGATGAGGAAAAGATGGAGGCAGCATCCTCGGACGAAGAAAATGAGCTGTCATGATGATGAGAAATAGTCAGTTGAAGAAATGCATAGTCTCAATTTAACTCCTAGTTTCTCCATGTAATTATAAGTAAAAAATACAAACGGCATATCAAACTATAATAGACCATGTGAGCACAAAAACATTTCATAGGTATAACTGATTAACTAACATGGAGTGCTAATATTTTGCCATGAATCCATCAAGTTTTAAGTTGTGATTATCTGCGTACAGACCATGTGAGCAGCAAAAACATTTCACATGTATATCTGATTAATTAACATGGAGCACTAATATTTTGCGATGAATCCATCCAAGTTTTAAGTTGTGATTATCTACGTACAGTCAATAATCATCGTTAGTACCACAGTTCAGTATGAAATCTATTACATTTTATGTTTTTATGTACCATTATAGTGTGTTTTCATGTATTTTTTGTATTAAATAACATTTCCATTTCGTTACTGGTTATTACCGCCACACAAGCATGTCAAATGATACTATACAATTGGGGGTCACTACAATGCCCAATTTAAAGTTTTCTTAAGTTGTCATATTCAGGATGGAGATACTTAAGAAAGGCTTGGATGCTGTCAAGATGTCTCGGGGAACATATCCTGCAAGTTTTATTGATGTACTCCGCATGATTGAAACCTTTGGTTGGGTCAACGAGTGCACTTTGACCTGTCCGTCATTCTTAAGTGGATTTGTCCAAAATTTTGAATGATTGATTCTTATTATGTGTTGGTAGAGGAACATTTTGGTGTAGGTTTCATGGATGTACTCAACCATGCTGATAAAACTTTAAAGCCAGTAAAAAGGGTACCCATTTTTTCACCTTTTTTTTTTTGTGTGTGTGTAATAGCGGTACCCGAGAATGGATGATTAAACAAGTGATCCTTATTCCTACCATTAAAATCTACATTTGAAGTCCAATCTTGACCCAGTATTCCAAATAGTAAGGGAGTAGCAGTCATTTTAAAGGTACTGGAAGACGGAATTTGGGCGGTTCAATACCTTTGACCTCTTCTTAAGTGGCTTTTTCCACAAAACCAACACTTAAGAATTACCAATATGATATCAGCATGCCATAAAGTATATTCTGTAAAGGTTTCACTGATGTACTCAACATGCTGTTCAAAAGTGGTAATTGGCATTAATTAGGTCATTCTTAAGTGGCCAAACCCATGTGTTCACTTAAGAATGGCCGTTTAGGGATCCATGGCCCCTTAGGTGTTCAACCCAGGTGTCAAACCTTTTGTACCCGACATACTGATTAAATCCCTCTGGGCTCTCTGACTACATGTACATAGAAGAGGCTGTACATGTTCCACTCAAAAGAATTTTTGTGGGCTGTTTTACCTTTACAATATTGAACTTGCTTAGCAAAACAAGGTTAAAAATGAGTACATATCAACAAAATAAATGTATTGTTCAATCATTCCTTCATACAAAGATTTTCAAGTTTGACATATATATATACTGAGCTTATACATAGCAAGAGTCAAATCACTTTGGGGAGTATGCTAAAAGTCAACACTTAAATCTATATACACTATATACATAATTAAATGAATCAGGAACATTAGTTTTTGTTTTTGGACTACTAGCTCCATTTCCACTGAAAAACATGATAAATACAAAATAAAATTGGACGGTACCACATAAAATACAACTAATTGGGAAGTTGACCCGTTAGTAATAACTTATCCATTAAAATCAGGCTAATATAAAACAGTCTGGTTAAACATGATCGTTTAAAAGAATTTTCTTTATCAAGTTACAACAAATGTGGGATATGGGAGAATATTATTCTAAAATATTAAACAAAGAACCTCAAAGCACATGCATAATCAAAATTGTTTGTGCAAGAAGTTGATGATATCACAGACCAATCATGAGTTAAGATGATTAAATTATAACAATGCTTCAAATTTTGTTTCTCAAGAAAATGCAAGTAAGATTATTACTAAAAAGAACAAATTCCAAATTTCCTACATACACTATTATAAATCTGTACATATGAAATTTACACAAGTATGAGGATATCAAAATCTGTATTGCGTGTGCACAAACACAATCAACACAAGATATTCCCTCTGTACATGAATAATTAATGCTATATATCACAGCCAAGCAACACTTGTTGTAGCTGTCGTCAATTTTGAAACTAATTTCTAAATCATATCAGATGGAATTTTCACGTCAATGTGGGTACTTTACATATATATTAATATATGACATGCTACTCACATACAGTTTAAATCAGTGGTTGGATATGAGCATTGGCCCCAGTCTTCAGAAGTGAATGAATAGCAAATATACAACTAACTAGGCTATTCAATGTTTTAACAATTTGTATTCATATTCTTTTGACAGCTTCAAGTATTGGCATTAGTTCAGTACAAGCCATTAAAACAACAGAGCCCAAAAAGATATTTGATACTTCTTAACATCTTAATGTGATATATACAGAACAAAACTTCTCTGTTAACTAATATAATAACATTCATTAAGTTTAAGTACTGATTAAAATTCAAAGACTAATTAGTTAATATAACTTTGTCCAAAATACTTACCCTCAGTCCAAGTTTAAATCTATCTTTACAAAAGGTTTTCTTATTGGATAATTTTATATCAAATGATAAAAGTCAGTAAAAAGTATTTTTTTTCAGTATCAACTAAAGTTAAATAATGTTCAATAGCAGACTGGGGTGTTGGGCAACCAATAAACAAATATTTTCAATCCTTCACCTGTTTGCATGCACCTCTTTCTGGATTTTTATACAGTGCCTTACTTGGGTTCAGGGTTACAATAATATTAAATAATAATTTATAATCAAAGTCAGCTAACAGCATTTATCTGTCATCTAATTCTTGCAAGTCACTGTAAAATATACATTTACCTCATTGGGCTCATCTTTATACAAAAATCTGATAAATTTATCTTAACCATTGCAACTGGTAGTGTGAGTTAATATAAGTATAAGCCACTGAGAATTAAATAATAAAGGAAAATCATTATGTATAATGAAACTAATTACTAAAATAAATGATATAGTGGTATTAATAATAATCATTAAAAAATAATAAAAAAATGCAGCAGTTATAATAATAATATTTTTTATCACTGTTATTATTGTTATTATTATTGTTATTATTGTTATTATTATTATTATCATTATCATCCTTTTCATTATTATTACTATCATTATTATTATTATTATTATTATTATTATTATTATTATTATTATTATTATTATTATTATTATTATTATTATTATTATTATTATTATTATTACTACTACTACTACTAATAGATTATCATCATGATAATAATAATAGCAATAATAACAACAATAATAATAACATTAATAATAATAATAACATTAATAATGTGATGTATTATTGATGATTGAATGATGATGATGATGATGATTGATGATGATGATGATGATTGATGATGATGATGATGATGATGATGATGATGATTGATGATGATGATTGAAGATTATGATGGTATGATGATGGTGATGATAAAAAAAAAAATGAAAATGATAGAAACAACAACAATAATAATACTAATACTACTACTACTACTAATAATATATAAATAATAATGATATTCATAATAATATAAATATTCACCGTAATAACTATATTCATAATAATATTGCTATTATTTATAATAATAATATTAAAGATGATAATAATGTGAATAATAATATATAATATAATAATATAATAATAATAATATAACCTCTCTATATAGCAACTATATAAAAACTAAATATGATAAATATTAATTTTCAATGCATGTATTGTCAAAGAAAAAGAGAAAAAAAATACATACATACATTACATTACACATTACATACATTCATACATTCATTATACATCATACATTCATACATTTACATTACATACATTACATACATTACATACATACATACATACATACAGACAGACAGACAGACAGACAGACAGACAGACAGACAGACAGACAGACATACATATAATAATAATAATAAAAAAAGAAACTGTAACAATCGTGACAATGGAATAATGATGGTAATATAACAAAGCTCAAATCTTGTTTATATACTATTTCTGCTTGACTTCAAGAAGCTGTGGGTAGTTTTCTACAATGTTAAGGAGGATTCCGTCGATGTATGATCGGAGATGCTGGTTGGCTTCTTGCGCATCCTTCAGAGATTTCTTGAGCTGTTGATAGAAAAATATTTTTAAAAGTTAAAGACTAGACATCATGTCTCCATTATTATGAATGGTATAATATATGTCAGGAATAAATAATTTTGCCTTTAAAATCTATTACAGTAAGGAAGCAGAAGAGGACAATTTAAAAATGAATATGATGCTTCTTTATAGTGAAGTATTACACCAATGATTTTTTTTATCAGCTTTGAAATAAACTTTTTTTCATCATAGCTAAACATGCATTTATCAAAACAGCATGCACTAAGTGTGATTGAAATAAAAATTAGTTTTAATTTGCTAATCCAAATTTAACATCAATGACTTTATCATCATTCAAATTCTGTTAAGGGTCCTTCTTACTGAAGGAAATTGTAAATCCATATGAATTTCTGTGAATCAATACAAACAACACATGTGGAAGCCACACACAGATACAATTTGACCATGAAATATTATTCAATCTGCTAATATGGGAAATGCAATATCAATTCTTTTTGTCTTGTGCATTTTGTGTTAATATATTTGCTGAGTGAATCTCGTCGACAAGTAAACACTAAAGACAAGATCAAAGGGGATGTTTTCTTTTCTGAAGGCTAAGAGGTGCAGAGCCCAAAGAAATGAGAATAACACTCAGGCAAAAACAAGGCTGTTAGTTAAAGGCATGCAAGGTTATTTAAAAGCTAAGATATATGACAGAATATCATAATAAAGAAGCAGAAAAGGATGCATGATCTGTTTTCATTTCTTATTTTCATAATAGCTAATCCTTTTTCTGAATTTTAATAATCATTACAAAATAATCAACATCCTTTTCAGTCACTCTTAAAAGATTCTGTCCATATCAAGCCAGTGTCCACCACAAACTTTACAATACCTTCTCGACTGTGTCACTGCCATAGAGTGCACCCTATGAGAAAAAAAATGTGCTTTAAAATGTGCAAAAACAGAGGCTACTTAAAGAGCTTTTACAGGTTCTCCCAGGAACAATTAATGGACAGATCATTTCTCAACTATCATTTAAAAAGGAAAACTTTTTCCAGAGATACCAAGTACACCCACAGTGACAAGGAAATTACGCAATAATTATACTGTGAAAAAATACATAAATATAGATCAAGCATATTACACAACACCCACAAGTAAGAACTGTCTCAAGTCTAGCTAGCTAGCTTTGGTAATTTCAATTTATTTGCAATGTTAAAGCAATAAACCTCCTCTGCCATATATATATTTTTTTAAGAGTCATGTATCCAATGTGTCGTAAATGTAATAAAAGTCTGTATGATTTCATCAAAATTAATAACTACAGACCAAACTTCAACAATTCTGAAGGCTCCAGTGTTTCTATTTTGAATAGTTCTGATTGCATAATACACATATAAAATGGTTAGCATAAAATTGCTCTTCTCTTAAATACCACATTACTGCATGTCTTATGTATGATTAAGAAAAAATAATTAAAAACAAGGAAACAGTATTATATGACAGAAGATTTATCAAATTCATGAAAAATCTGCAACAATAATCAGTGTTGAAGTATATCAGGTTGTGTTTCATTTATATAAACTAAAAGAGAAATGCAATGCTACAGAATAAGTTTTCAAAGCATAATACATTGGTATTCCAAAGAACATGAAACATGGACATAATATCTTGGATAAAAATGAGACAGTGAAAATATTCTTTCCCATTGCAAACTTCTTTAGTACATTGTCCTGTCTCTATTCTTATGTATTTTAATAACAATTCAAGACAAAACAAAATACAACCTCAAGAAAGCATTAATTATGCTAACATAAGAAAATGCAATTCAGTGAAAGAAAACATCCATTCTGCATAACATCTTTTTGTATGTTTAAAGACTCAGTTTCTTCACACATTCATAGCAATAATCAGAACAAAGCATAACATGGCTAACCTCTTCACTAGTCATGGCCTCAAATTCAGCAGCCAACGAGTTATTGTTTGTAGCTGTGACTAGTGTGCGTCCCTCTTCTAATCGGGAGGTTAACAACTGAGCTTGAAGATCTTCCACTTGCTCAACAAGATCTGTGAAAGGTCAATTTCAACTAATGACAAGAAGAGTAAAATGTACTTCTCTTTTGCTTAAGGAAATAAGAGAAAATATTTCATTTCAGTTCTTAAAACATCTGGTTTCTGTAATACTGTTAAACCTACTCTTGTTCTCTTCTCTGAGTTGCCTGATAGTAGCTTGCAACTCTGCAGTCTGGGCAGTCTGAGGGTCAACACTGGGTGACCGTTTCCTGGCAGTTTCCTCAGCTGTCCGTAGGCGTTCTATTTCACACCGTAATTCTTCTATTACCTGTACAGAAATATTAAGTTTTACCCACATAAAAATCATATTAAAGATATACACACAAACATAGAAGTAAACATATTCCTTTAGAACAGCATGATTCAGTTATATTCAGTTAGTTCATTAACTTACACTTACCTGAGCACTTCTCTCTCTCTCAACTTTAATTTCTTCCTTTTCTCTCCTTGAGAGCTCTGCCAATTTTCCATTTTCCTGATGGAGTGCTGATGCAGAAAACTCTGCTTCTGATACACGATCTTCTAAAGCCTCTTTCTCTTTTTGTAACTTTTCTAACTGACTTTTTGAACGTCTGTAATCATCATCTACAGCTTTCTTCTCTTTTTCTACACTAGCTAACCTGAAAGGTTAAAAGTAATGTTCATAACTTTAGAAGAACCCATATCTTTAAGCTTAACATACCTTAGGAGCATAAATCATTGAAACATTGATGGAAAAAATACATATATATTGAGAAACAATGAGTCACCAAATATACTGTGGGCTATACACATTCAAACACAAATGTATGAGCACATCTACTGAAACAAATGGAAGGGATGAGAGGAGAAATGGAAACAAGGAGAGGAGGAAAGAAGGAAAGTTCATACAGAAAAGAGGGGAAAATATATAAAGAAACCAAAAGTCAAAATAAATATCAGCAGATAGTTACTTGATGGTGTAATTTTCTATAGTAAGCTGCTTTTCTCGTTCTATACGTGTTACAAGCTCCCGGTTCCTCCTCTGTTCCTCTGCCAGCCGTTCCTCATGTCGCATCTCTGCCTCCCGGAGTTGCTCTTCTAACATCACCACTCTATAAATATTCAAAAATTACACTTGTAGATGTCTTAAATTCTTTCACAATGGAGAAGTACCAACACCTACTTTACACAACAGTGTCATGTATTTATAAATGGAGGATCTACTTTAACAAGAATAGGAAATATGCTGCTCATATTAGAAAAAAAAAAAGTTTCTTTCATATTCAAGCATTAAATCTCTAGACTGAATATCTATATGGATAATCTTTCAAAATGAACATGTAGCAAATACTGCATCATCTAAAATATTTCACACAGACCTCGCTTGGTACGCAGCATTGTCCTGCTTGACACGAGAAAACCGGTCATCCGAGTTCACCTGATTCTCAGCTAAAACTCCTACTTGTTGCTGCAACATTTGTACCTGTTGAAAGAGGACCAAAAATTAGAGAACTTTATACTGCTAATCTGTTTTTGCTAAAATATGTTGTCTAGGACAAAAAAGAATAATGTACATAAATGTATGCAACAAAAAAAGCACATGCACGCACACGCACACACACACGCACACGCACACACACACACACACACGTACACACATGTACACACACACACTCACACATGTACACACACTCACACATGTACACACACTCACACATGTACACACACACTCACACATGTACACACACACACTCACACATGTACACACACACACACATGTACACACACACTCACACATGTACACACACACACACACAAACACACACACACACGTACACACACTCACACATGTACACACACACACACACACGTACACACACACATGTACACATGTACACACACATGTATATATGTACACACACATGTACACACACACACACAATGTACACATGTACACACACACACACACACACACACACACACACACACACACACACACATACATGTACAAATACATGCACAAACACACACACATGTACATATGTACACACACACACATGTACATATGTACACACACACACATGTACATATGTACACACACATATGTACATATGTACACACACACATGTACATATGTACACACACACAGTAACTCACGTATGCTTTCACTCACACTTCCTCTCACTCAATTGCACTCCCTCACTCACTCACACACAAACTAATTAGCAATATCCCGTGTCATAATAAACAAATTCAACAATATTAGAAATATGAACATGAATGCATGACAACAGTCTCGCCTTGCGTGCTTCTAGCTGGCATGCATTGCAGTTCGTTAAGTGTTGCGTTAACATAGATCTGGCGCTTAGGTTTTTTCAAGCTGTATTCTTTGGTAAAAGTACCTTACCTTCGATTTTTTATCTCCATCAGATGATATGTCCTGGCGTAACACGAACTGTGTACTTTTTGAAGTGTTAAAGTGGTTTACTCTTTACTTTACTTGATTCGGGGAGATGTGACAATCTTTAATGGTGGTTAATCTTTCCACATGCTTTCGTGACCATGTGTTCAAACTTACCTGCGTATCCGGCCGACCAGTGGAGGGAACAGGACTTACCGTCTTGACAATGTCCTTGTAGAACGCGTGTCCATTGCCGCACCGGCCAGAGGGCTTGGTGATCTCGAATTGGCCCTGCCACAAATCATACTCTAAGTCCAGGTCGACACTGTTGTCTACAAAACTGCCCACAACGGGCGTGTTGTTGTTCTCGGCGTCCTCGTCGGAGAAGTCCTCGTCACTGCTGTTACTCATCAGAGAGTCCCTCATAGGGTCCTTACTCATTCCTTCCTCGGCACTCATATTGAAGGCACCACGCAAGTTCACGAATATTTTGCCAGAAGGCTCATATTTCACTTTGCATTGCTTTTCCTATGAACATTCAAAAACCTTTATTTTCCTGACTAATCAGTTAAATAAAACACTTCACTTCCGGTAATTTTCTATATTACGTCTTAATAATATAATTAGTAATATATTATCTATATTACGTCCGCATGACCGATATCGACGATTTTGGTATCGTTGGATTCCTCTCACTCTCCACATTGCAAATATATAGTTTTTATTGCGCGCTAACCCCCCGTTAGCGACAAACTTGGCCCCGATAGCAGGGGAGGGCATGAAAGGTTCCAGGGAAAATGCGGGTTAAAT